>WOVY01010749.1:0-94499 GCA_013436015.1 Rhipicephalus annulatus | reverse complement strand
CTAGAGTCTGGCCTTCATAAGGATTGAAGGTACAGTTTGTTGGTACTCAGCTTTATACAATCTCAAATCAGAGGAAAGAGAGAAAAAAGAAATAAAAAAGAAAAAAAAAGAAAAGGAAACGAAAAGATAAAAGGAAAAAAGAAAGAAAGAAAAAAGAAAGAATAACAGGTGGACTCCCCCCAGGCGCCCCCTTTGCACTCTTCCTTCCACTGCCCCTCCAACTATCTCCCTTTCTCCCCTTCACCTTTCTGATGTCAGCGGTCTGTGTAGGCTTCCTTTCACTAACGCATTCTTCCCACCAGACGGCGCCTCCTGGCTCTGGCGGTTCGGTGTGGGGCAAAAAGAGCTTTTTTAAGAAGTTTTAGCCTTTAACTCTTCAGCGCCCCGTCGACATTTCGTCGTAGAAAGAGGGCTGCCACGTATTGCGGCAGAGACTGGTAAGTGGTCGCAATGCGAATTCCTTGCCCGCTTCTGGATTACGCGTACAGTAGGGGCTCCTGACTGTGCACAGGGTTGCTGTTGGGCATGTCATGCAATTGATTGGGTAGTAAAGTAAAAACAGAAATTAGACGACAGCTGTACTTAGGAATAGTTACACTTTGAATTGTTTGCAGTTGTCCAGTGCCCTTTGCGCTGCAGTGCCGTGAACTCAGTAACTATTTTCATTATTGCCGTTCTTCTTTTCTAATGCTTTAATTGCTGCAAGTGTACCAAGATTCTCATTATTCCTCTATCGAGGGTGTTAAATCGGTGGATAAGGTATGACTCTCGTTGTTCACGTTCTCGATTTGATTTAAATCCCGTCTCTAAGAGCGTTACCGATAGATCGTCGAATGCATGGTCAGGAAGATTGAGATGTTTTGATAGAGGTAGACTTGGGGATGATTTCGCATGGCTCTGTGATTATTGAAGCGAATCCTAAATGGTGCACACGTTTCTGTTTGTCTAATTTACTGCATACTACACACGTTACATTCGAGTAGGTATACCACATTAGAGGAATCGCATGTTAGGGTCTCGTATGTTAATCGAAAACTCGAATGAATAATATTAATTCGAGTTTAACCAAGAGTATTTTCGACAAATCAGCGGGACCGCTATGGACACCAAAATGGCAACCCAAGTATGCCAACATACTTATGGAAAGCTAGAATTGGGAATTTTCTCGCTCAAAGTTTCTTGACACCACTGTTATACCGAAGAAACATAGACAACATCTTTTTTATTCGGACCCGCAGCGAAGGGACGAACTTCTCGGCGTTATCGACGCTTACATTGCAGTACATCCTAACATACACTTCACACACACATACTCGCAAGTAACCGTAAAACTTCTTGATGTCTCCATAACGATAGAAAGAGGACAACCTCTCTACAACTCATATCGCAAACCAATCGTATCGACAACAATACCTCTACTACCAAAGCGATCACCCGCGCTACTGTAAAACAGTATCCCCATAGAGTCAGGCTCACCAGTTTAAGCGAATCTGCTCAAGAGACTCTGATTTTGAACACGAGCTCACAGAGGCTAAAACTTATGCTCGAGAAACAAAAATACCCCCCACATGTAATTGATGACGCTGTTCAAAAAAGCGAGAAAACTGAAGCGTTATGACTAACTTATCAAGCGACCACGACAAGAACACCCACAATGAACAAACCTCTGCTTGACTTACAGCATAAACTTCCCCAATGTAAGAAAATCCTTAAACGACATTACAACATTCTGGAACAAAGTGAACGTCTGAAGCTCGCATTCCCATCCGCTCCAGGCGTCGTTTACTGACGACCACGCAACCTCAAAGACACACTTTTCCAATCTCAAATCAATACCCCACCCCCCAATAATTCATGCCGACCTTGTTTAAAGTCACGACGTCATGTATGTAAGGCGATGCGAGAAACACACAAAGCAACTAGCACACAATCCAAGTTTTCGATTAACATACGAGGAAACCTAACTTGTGATTCCTCTAATCTGGTATACCTACTCGAATGTAACGTGTGTAGTATGCAGTAAATCGGACAAACTGAAACACCATTTAGGATCCACTTCAATAATCACAGAGCCCATGTGAAATCAGCCCAAAATCTACCCCTATCAAAACATCTTAATCTTCCCGACCTTGCATTCGACAAACTATCAGTAACGATCTTAGAGACGGGATTTAAACAAACCGAGAACGTGAACAACGAGAGTCATACCTTATCCACCGATTTACCATTCTCGATAAATGAATAATAGAGAATCCTGGTACACTTGCAGCAATTAAATCATTAGAAAACAATAACGATAATAATGAAAATAGTAACTGAGTTCACGGCACTGCAGCTGCGAAGGGCACTGGACAACTCAAAACAATTACAAGTGTAACTACTCTTCCTAAGTACAGCTGTCGTCTTTTTTATGTTTTAACATTACTACCCAATCAATTGTGCCAAGCATGACATGCCGAAAAGCAACCCTGTGCACAGTCGGGAGGCCCCTCCTGTACGCGTAATCCAGAAGCGGGCAAGGAATTCGCATTGCGCCCCGCTTACCAGCCTCTGCCGCTTTACGCGGTACCCCTCTTTTTACGACGAAATTTCGACGAGGCGCTGAGTAGGTAAATGCTTAAACTTCTTAAAAAAGCTCTTCTTGCCCCACATCGAACTGCCCGAGCCAGGAGGAGCCGTCTGGTCGGGAAGAATGCCTTAGTGAAATGAAGCATACACAGACCACTGACATCTGAAAGGTGAAGGGGAGAAAGGAGAGAGAGATGGAAGGGGAAGTGGAAGAAAGAGTGGAAGGGGGGGCACCTGGGGGGAGTCCACCTTATATTCTGTTTCTCTTTTCTTTCTTTCTTTCTTTTTTTTCCTTTTTTCTTTTCTTTTCCTTTTTCTTCTTTTTTTGTTTTTTTTTGTCTTTGCCTCTGATTTGAGATTGTATAAAGCTGAGCACCAACAAACTGTACCTTCAATCCTGATGAAGCCAGACTCTAGGCCGAAACATCGAAATAAACCACGTTGTGACCTCTCACGGAGGATCTACTTGACTATATACAACGCTACGACCACTCAACCACCATGCCTGCCTCTAAATAAATAAATAAATATACAAATATATATATATATATATATATATATATATATATATATATATATATATATATATATATATATATATATATATATTGCCCTTTTGATTCCCTGTTACTTCCTTCGTCTTCAAATAGACGGCATCTAATCGAACATTTAACATTTAAAAACCAAATTTAAAACTTCCAGTTTGTTTATCAATCTCGCAGTTCCTGTATTTGCCACAATTCAAAGCTTCTAGTTGTCATACTGAATTCGTAGCCAATCCCTCAGAGTCAATAAAAGCCATGGCAGAGGTTAGAGAAACTGAGAAACAACGTAGAGGAGGATCGTGATGATAGAACCTTATTTGCGTCCAGAGAAGACGCAAGGGAAGCCCCCTGCGCCACCCGGCTAGTAGACCACTGTGTAAGACTGTGTAATTGCTTCAGCCACACGTGATTAGACGTTCTAGTCTGTAAGAGGTTCACAGCGTACGTAGAGCAGGTGCTAAACTAAAAAAATACAACTGAAGAACTACCGAATTTCTGCTAGGTCATGGTTGACTGACCTAAACAATGATTGATTTCCATATTATCTGCTAGACATGACAGTTTAAAGAGACTGTAGAGAATACGCATAATCTATAGAAGGCATGGCATTGCAGGTTGAGAGTGAAAAATTTCAGCAGCGTATTCTGAATGTTATGATCATTGACTTCTATACTATTGTTAATGATGGAACATGCTTTTACTGCTATGAAAAGTAGCGAACTTGAAGTTTATTGTTAAAAAAATGTAATTATTTTGGTTTCAAATCAACTCTCATTATGCCTCGCTATCAATAACTAATCTTCTAACACGTATTGAATGCGTACAGTTTCAGAATTTTTACTCAATATTTAGTCATATGTTATCAGTTATTCTCAATGCTCTAGTGTACATGGGCTATGATGGTCAACACTATGTCGCAAATCCACGTCTCACTAACAAGATCAACGCTTTTTCTGAGTCTTGCGGTCATTGTGTTCACCAGCATTTGGAGTAAACGACACGTAATAAGGTATCACAACGTCCCCATGCCACGTTGTGTTAAAATAAGGCTTTCACACGCTGAAATTAGCAGGTGATGCATTCAAATAGGAAATTGCTTCTACCTAGAACACGTATCTACAGCATAGGCCAGGTCTACAAACGAAAGGCCTGTGGCGCGGAAGTGATCGTTTTCTTACGTTCTTTACCTAATAATGTTTATTTTTTATTTTTGATGTTTAACGTTGCAAAACCACCATATTAATATGCAGGACACCGTGGTGAAGGGCTCCGAAAATTTTCACTACATGGCGTTCTTTAACCTGCAACCAAATTTGAGCTCACGGGCCTATAGCATATTCGTACCCACAGGATCGGCGTACACTCTCTATGAAGAATAATGAAGTTGTCAGCTATTTTTACAGCTTTAAGCGCACAAAAATATCAAATTCACAAGGACTTTCCGAGTGTGCAAGAAGTGATTGAGCAAGGCGTTCAGTCGCACACATGACAAAGTGTATTGAGTAGCAAAACAAGAGTCGATAGTCGGGGTACCCACCATCGTAGCTCAGATGTGATACTGCACTTGCTCAACCTTGCAATAATAAACACTAGTCGACATCTCGAAAAACCGCGACAGATTTTTCAGCTTTTAACGACAGCCGCCTGAGGAGTATCGCAAAAATAATGTGATTGTTGTTATAACTGCAATAATTAGAGAATAATGATTTTAGTTCATCGCTTGGCAATGGTCTCTTAACGCGCCCAAAGCTGTAAATTCACTCGAGCATATCAACACAGCAACTTAAGGTGTTGGGGGAAGAACGCTGTGCCTAAATGAGCAACTGAATGAAGATCTTCTCTGCGTCATATAGGTGTGATAAATTTGTGAAGTGGTGCCACCCTACATCTTAGACGAGGACATAAACAGTCAACACACCATTGCGCCAGCAATTGAACGGTTATTGAAGCTTCCCTTGCATATTTACAGTCGTTCATAGCGAATTTAATACTCCATGAAATCCAGCTTGCGCGCACGAGTTAAATCTTTTATGCGGCGTGACCACCTTTACTGCACATGCGCAACAGTGTGCCGTGCCGGAACGCGCTCACAGACTAGCGCGTTCCTTCGTGTGTAAGGGGCTGAGTGAAATGCAGTGGCTTCTCCTTACACTTTCTCAGCAATCATGTAATGGCATAGGGGGACATGATTCAGCCAACGCGCCATGAACCGTCGCGTCGTTTCCTAGTCAGAGGGCGCTGGCACATGGTAGCACGTTCGACATACGTAAGTGGTTGCGTAAAAGGCCGTGGCCTCTCTTTCTCACACTCTCTAACCTGTAACTTGCTGGCGTCGGAGAACAAGATTCTCCTGACGCGCGATGAACTCACGTGCTTCCACGTGGCGTGCTTCAGTAACATCTACACAAACGCTGGTGAATTTACGGTGCGCTCCATTTGCAAGGATGCGTTCAACATCGGACAAAGCGTCCGTGATGAACGAAATTTTTAGTCGACGTATGCGCTGCCTCGCATGCTATTCATGGTTCCTTTGTTTGGTCTGTTTCTGTTGGTGGTGTGGAAGCTGCGCTGGTGTCATAAGGTTGATAAAGGGATGCTCGCCACCGTAGCTCAGTCGTAGGGCATCGAGTGCGTTATTCGAAGGTCGAAGCTTCAGACCATCTGAAAGGTAAGCTATCTCTCAATTCTCCTTTCTTTTACTTGCATTAAAATCGCTCTTATTCACCTCTATAATAGTTTTCCTGGCAATACAGCCTGCTAATTCTCATTCTTTTGGGTTATGGCATTTCGTACTGTTAGTGGGTCGCTAGAAGTGACGCGAACATGATATGACATGAACGCACGGAAGTGTACGTGACATTGATGAAGATCAGCGCTGTCAAGCAGGAATAAACTAAAGAATGTCCTGTGTTTTTAAGTGCCGGTCGCCGAATGCACTGGTGCAATAGTTTACACTCGCTGCTGGTGAGAGAGCTACGAGCACTACACCTCTTCCGGCGCTTCTTTGCATCGAACGCAAGCAATCACCCAAATGTTTCAAGTACGAGGCATCCCAAAACAGAGCGTAACCGCCACCTAGAATGCTGCTAAGGAAAGAAGCCAATGCTACAACCAGTTGATTAGTGTATTTTGACTTATCAAGCAAGTAACGTGCATTACTCAATTTGTGTTCGCTAAGAGTAATTTATTTTTGTAGATAAGGTCTTATCAGTGATGTTCAACCCGTAATCGTACAGAACACCTACAATTACGTACCAAATTTAGGATGACTTGATGTAGCATTGTACCAGTCATCTTATATAGACATTCTAGCCACCCTCCTCACCCTTGTAGCGTTGAAACTTCGGCGCCGGTCCGCGGGCAGTGGCAAACTCGAAAGAGCGGAACTCTAAAATTTCACCGTTAAGATAGCAAGTACATGGACAATCTCTGATTTTTGCCGTCACCGTTCCCGTCATGTCCCAGATATGTATGTATGTATGTATGTATGTATGTATGTATGTATGTATGTATGTATGTATGTATGTATGTATGTATGTATGTATGTACGTTTGTATGTATGTATGTATGTATGTATGTAAAAGGCCCAATAAATAAATCAGAAGAAAAAAATCTGCGCACCTTATAGGGTATTCGAAGCAATGACTCCTCGCTTCAGAGTGTGCTGCACAAGACAATTGAACCACGCGCCCTGCAGGCGGCGGTGCCAGAAGGGTGAGCTATTTATGTACAGCATATACTGCTGGTGCTATGCGCGTTTCGCAGGAGCTGAGCTCACTCTCTATTACGCAACGCTCCTATATTGACTTTAGATTTGAAAGCTCCCCTTGAGACGCCCACCAAAAAACGTTGTTCTTTGTACCTTCTCGTTCGTGATCTGAAACTGAAACGCACACCAAAAAAAAAGACCATGCACACCTTGCGTCATACACGACTGCTTGGGATAAGACACAAAGGGGTCACTGAAAGCGCCTCAGGTCAAAACAAATTAAAAAGCATCATCCTGGAGCAGCACCATTTGCTAAATCAACATTCGCTGCGCCTTGCTCGAATATAAAGACGCAGTAACTGTGTCAGTTCTAACTTCACGTGGCACTCGTCCCGCGTCTACATGTACGCTCTTTTCGTGCAGCATATTTGTGCTTCAACAACTCCTTTCATAGAGCCGTTTGTCGCCTTTTGTGCGACATTCCTATTTCTAGCTTTAATATTCATGGCTTTGCCCTTGCCAGGAAGCTGTGACTTTTAATTTACTCTGCGAGACAAAACCGGATCAAACGTGATCGATGCGAACGCGCAAAACCATAATTGAAGCGAACAAAAATAAAATTCAACGCCCCAATGTTGAATTGATTCTGTCAGTTTCTCTCGAAGCTCTATTAAAGCTCATTGTCTTTCTGGCTGCCTCGCTCAAGAAAAAACAACGCGAGCTAATTACAATTGTTAGAGCACTGAATTGCTTCTTAAGCGGAAAAAGTCCTAATGACATCAACAAAAGAGACTAGAAAACATGTATTCGACGTTCTTTCTGTCAGGCGTACAAACGCTTCGCACATGGGCGACAAGTGAGCGCGAGTCTTGTGCCGCTAGCAACTGTCATGAAAACGGCCGTTCTCCCTTTGCTAGGCCACTTTAACTCACTAGAGGGTGGTCAGGCAGCAGGTTTGCCCATTAAACCATCACTCTCGGTGAACGTATAACGTGACACGCGAAACACGAAAAGAACCGGGGTCGGAGCCTGAGTGATACCTGGTACGATATTTCAGTCGTTTTGATAATGAAATCACTAACCGAAAAACGTTGTGCGAACAGCCAACCTACCGTTCTGTGTGGAGATTGGCTGCCAATGAGATACTGTTTAGCTTACGTACACTTTGGTAGTTATAGACTGAAAAAGTCAACAAAGTTTTATTGAGAAATCCGAACGTTCGATGACCAACAGCAGGGGCCACCTACCTTTAGCCCGAAGGACAGCATTATGCGGCCACAGCACGACCCCAAACCTCCCCCTACCCCCTACTCAATTTGTCCCTGACCAGATAAACGCCAGAATGGTCACTTTAACCAAATATCAGATATTTCTTAACAAGCTATTTTTCATGCTAACATTGTGACATGAAAACTGGCAGTAAACATGATTTTCAATTATCAGGAAGTTTTTTTGCTTTACCTTCAAAGCAACCCTCCCCTCCCCGTCGCGCGCTCATATAGGTTAGCTCACATAGCCCTTTCACAGTCCTCATAGTTGGCCCTCCCCCTCGAAAGGTGAAAGGTTGCCGATGCCAGGCCTAGAACATCTTTAGGAGTTTACGAACACAATTCGGCGACGTCAAACACAACGTCACTGACTTGACGCAGACAGTGCTAGCCATAATTCCGACCTGGCCCCTCCCTCTAAGCAATGAATCTGGTTACAGAATTATTAATTCGTAAACTAGTTCGGAGACTTCTTCTAGAAACCTTTAAAGTACTATTAAAAATTCGTGAGGCATTCCCGAAATATTTTTTGTCTACTGTTTGAAGTATGTCTGAAACTATTCAACCTTTAAGTCATCAAGTGTGCTTTGCGAAGGTGTTTTCACCACCTCTTCATCATTATAAAGTGTCAGTTTTATCCTTTCCTTTTTCATTCTTGAGAATAGAACCAAATCATATGCATGAAGTGAGCCGGAGGAGGAGGCAAAGAAGCACCAGATGCAATATATGGTCCACTCGTAAACTCACGTTCAAAGTGGGGGCGCTGTCCTGGAAAATGAAGCAGCCATCTATTGAATGCTCCGCGCGGTGCCTTTGCACATCTGTCACGGACATTCTGAAACAGTCCATTCAAAACGCTGCTTAACAGTAAACTGTCGACGCACATTATTTCGGACATGACGAAATGCTATGGCCTTATCATTCACTTACGAGCTCTGTTTTCTTACGGTTTTGGTTTGGGAAAGTTGGGAGTCTTAGTCTTCTTTCATGCTTGCTTCGCTTCTAGCGGTGCTCAACACAAGTCTCCTTGCCTGTAATGCCTTAGTTAAAAAAGCTTGAAGCATTTCTAAAGAATATTTTCGAGCCCTGCCACACATTTATGGGTTAGATTTTTTTTCTTTTGTTTGAGAAGGCACTGATCAAATTCGGCGAAACCCCATTTCACTTGTAAGGGCTCTCCGAAGATATGCTGGCAGGAGCTTGGAACAGCTTTTAATCTTTTGAAGTAGGTAGATCGTGAAGCGATGATCCTCATTCATTTTGGAGGACTTTTACAATGTTTTTAATGGATTTTTTTAATGTTCAACGTATCTCAACAAGTTAATGATTGTGTCGCACCAGAAAGTTAGATATGTTGGGTTTAACGTCCCAAAACCACCATATGATTATGAGAGACGCCGTAGTAAAGGGCTCCAGAAATTTCGAACACCTGGGGTTCTTTTACGTGCCCCGAAATCTGAGCCTTCGGGCCTACAATAATTCCGCTTCCATCGGAAATGCAGCCGCCGCAGCTGGGATTAGAACCCGCGACCTGCGGGTCAGCAGCCGAGTACCTTAGCCACTAGACCACCGCGGCGGGGCTCGCACCTGAAAGTGCTGCAGAACCTATAGATCCTGACTGGCGGCGCAGTAACTCGGCTGCTGGCTGTGGTTTGGTTGTACACAGCTTCAGACATCACTACTCACTTTTGCACTTTGCGGGTGGATATGTTTGTGTTTTTTTAAAGGAACAACAAGTTAGCAATATTAAGGCAAGTTATAAATGCGGAACAAGGTGTATTATGAAACAGTAATGGACATGTATGGCTCCCTGGACTGTCGAAAAAAGCGGTGCAACGATGCATCATCATCATCCTCATTATCAGCAGCAGTAGCAGCAGCAGCAGCAGCAGCAGCAGCAGCAGCAGCAGCAGCAGCAGCAGCAGCAGCAGCCGGACCCCATCCACTGCGCGGGCGAAGAACTTTTCCATCATCCACCACTCAGCCTGGCCTTGTCCTTTCAGTGTCCACGTTATACCCGCAAACTTTTAGATGCGGAAGCATCTTATACTCGCGCCTTGTAGTGCACCGTCCGCGCCGTCCGCGCCGTCCGCACCGCTTCTCGAACATTCGACAGCTGACGCGCGCGCATGCGCCGTCGCGCCGTCGCCCACCATCTGTGCCGCGCGCGCTTCTCCTTCGAGAACATTCGACAGCTGACAGCGCATGCGCCGTCGCGCCGTCGCCATCTGTGCCGCGCGCGCGCTTCTTCTTCGAGAACATTCAACAGCTGACAGTGCATGCGCCGTCGCGCTGTATATATACTCAAGGTCGGCGCTCGCTCGCTCAGTTGCCGCTCGTCGGTTGGTTTGTACGGCGCGTCGACGTCCAAGGTCGCGGTGAAATGAATTCCAACGAATCCACAAACACAATGATCGACGTCCCTTCGACCAGCGCCGTCCTTTCGCATACGTGTGTACGTGTTCACTCATTTAACACCCCCTCCTACAACCACGTTAACCAATTTAGCCATCGACCCTAGTAAGTCGCAATTTAACACCCCATTTCACAACCACGTTAACCAATTTAGCCATCGACCCAAGTAAGTCGCACTTTAACACCCCGTTAACCAATTATATGCTCCGCATCCTCCTCAGTGTTCCCCCGAGGGAAGCTGCGGGCAATTTTTTTAATCTCATCGGTCCACCTAACTTTCTGTCTCCCCTTTATGCGTTTTCCTCTTCTTGGAATCCACTGAGTTATCCTTAATAACCAGCTGTTATCCCGCCTACTTGCTACGTCTCCGGCCAATGTCCGGTTCTTCTTGATTTTGAACTATGACATTCTTAACCCCTGTTTGTTGCCTGATCCACTCGGCCCTTTTTTTGCCTCTTAAGGTTACACCTGTCATTTTCTTTTCAGTCGCTCGCTCCGTCAAACTCAAATTAGGCTAAACCCTCTTTGTAAGCCGCGAAGTTTCTGTTCCGTAGATAAGTACTGGCAAGATGCAGCTGTTATATATTTTTCTCTTGAGGGTTAGTGGCAGATTACCGTTCATGATTTCAGAATGCTTGTTGAATGTGATACACTTATCTTTATTCTAGTTAGTTCACTATCATGGTTCGGCTAGGCGGTGACAACCCATTTTAAGTAGACATATTCCTTCACCACTTCCACCTATCGCAAAGTGCTGTTGTCTGCTGAGACTGTTGCACATTACTTGAGCTTTGTGAATAATAATTTTCAGGCTACTTTTCTGCTTTTCGTGTCCCGTACAGTAATCATGGGCTGTAATTCTTCCCCTGAAATACTCACCAAGGCAATGTCATCAGCGAATACAGGTTACTAACGTACTCTTCATTAACTCTTATCCCTAAATCTTCCCTATTTACGGCTCTGAAAACCTCCTGTAAACAAGCGGTGAATAGAATTGGAGAGATTATATCTCCCTGCCTTATACCTGCACCTACTTAGGTAGGTGGAATAATGAACCTACCACTCCCCCTTTCAGGCGCCACCTATGACGAACTACATGAACACATGTCGAATATCTACTACGTTACTTCAAGGCACTCAATATCCTGTTGCAACAATAATATTGAGATAATTCTTGAATTTATAAGTGTTTTAGCAACCCATCCTAATTAAGTTGTAATCAAATATCTGTTTACGCTGATTTCATTAGTGCTCACTTTTGGTATAAATAGAAGTAAAATCTCAGGCTAGGATTTAGTGCAAATTCATTTTCGGTGCTGTCCATGTGGAGGAAAGCAAAATTTTTCTTTTCACATTGCTCGCAGGAAGAGCAGGTCGCACGACTCATCGAACGTGTAAGTGCCTCCAGAAAACTTACCATATGTACCGGTACATTGCAAACTAAGGGTCTATGAGGACAAATTCATTACGAAGGAGGTTCTGTTATTCCAATGTATGATATGTCTTGCTCTTTCATTGCCTCTGCTTGACGCAAATAGCAAAAACGAGTGATAATTCACTCAGTTGATATGCTGGCTATGCAGGATGGAAGAACGAATGACCAGGTGGTGCCATAAGGAGCTTCGCTTGTAAGATGTTATGACAGCAGCCGCAGATTCAACGGTTAGATTACATTTGGGGAGGTAATAAACTAAAATGGCATATATTGACGCCTGACATTTGCGTCCCCTTACTAATTGTGGACTCGCTCAAGTAAGGTTCTGATTTCATACCTGCTAACTCCGCTATCAGCTAACAGGTGCACGTGCACCAATGACATTCAAATCAATTTAAAGTCAGCTTAGACATAACTATGCATATGTGAATTAGGTTTTGTAGAGCTGTAGGCTGGTGATTGTATGGTTTTATTGCCGTGCAGTCGGCCATTCTCAAACAATCCCTGAACCCGTCACGGGTGCGCGAAACACTATAGGAAAAGTCTATGTTGAGTGTGCTGGCTCTTCCGTCAACCTCTCTTCGTTGGTGCCACGTGATACAATAAAAAAAAGAACCAATATAAAAAGGTTGCTGATTTTTACTACAAGAAATCCTAAATTTTACACCCGCCTGAATACGGTTTCATGAGCGCCGACGCTTGAAATGCAAAAGGAATTGGTTAACAATAATGCACAACACTGAGTCAGTGTATGCATATATTACGATGCGGATGTAGACGCTTAGAAGCGGCAAGTGAGTTTTCACGGGTCTATACATGCAGTCGGAATGTGAGCAACATTAGCGTAAACACCGAACTTTTCATTTGCAGTTTTCGCTTCGCAAGAAAACCCAACTCGGAGTCATTTCTCGTAGGTAATTATTAACGAGACAATTTCGCAGTCACATCTTCATGCATAAAACAGAACAACAGGAGACGTCTTTAGCAGCGAAAGTACTATTTCCAAGTACACCTTAAAATGAACACGAAAATTATGAGGACGGTTCAAATGCCATAAAACAGTTTGGGGTTCCCAGTTCGCTCAACGTTTGATTGGGCAAAGCCACGAAAAGCGTGCGCACAAACACAAAGTCAAAAGCATGGCCATACGTGCAACGTATTCTAATCTGTTACTGTTAATCCAGTTCATCGCTGGCCTGAAAAAAAAAGCCTGCGCAGCGCTGAATGCCGACTCCGGTCTCATATTGCAGTACATGTAGCGGCCGCTTTTTATTGAATTTCATTGCCTTTGTTTTTTCTTTAACTGTTTTATCCAACTTTGGCTAAACGTACATCGTAGTCGTCGATAGCCTGTTCAAGAAGCTTTCGTGCGTGAGAACTGCTTGCTAATTTGACCAATTTATATTGCAGGGCAATAAAAGCGCTGTACACTAGGCAGCGATCCCGTTGTAATTTTTTCAAATTTAGCGCAGTTTAAACACACGTTGCAAAAAGTCACCAGTGTCATTATCCTAAATTTTAAATTTCATTATTTCCGGAGAAAGGCTACAAGTTTTTTAGAGACTTTCTTTCTTTAAGTTAGCATTAAACAAGTTTATTAAACAATTTTTGTGAATCATCATGCTTAGTGGAGCAAACAAAACTAAATTTTTCGACGCGCTACTTATATCTAATACAGTTGAAAACCCGTAACATTCATTTTATTTTTTGTTTTGCATGGTAATTTCTAGCTGAAACAATTTGTATATGTCTAATTTGATGCCGAAAATAAGTACACAATCATAAGGACAGAGACAAATAATACTTCTAAAAGGTAATTGTTTTCAAATGTTTTATAACTACCGTGCTAATTATTTGTGTATTTTGATGTGCAACATCATCTGAATTTTGAGACTGATGTGAATAGCTGGTGGTGAAAGTCGGTGGCGGCCGGTCTTGAACACGAACATTGTTGTTCAATATACAAAAATTACGCTTTCGTATGTGAAAAATTCTGACAGTTCACACTTAACCTTTATTGAGAAGCAAACTATATATTCAATCACAGAAAAAAAAGAGTGCGATGCTGTGGTATAGGCGGTCATGAAATTTCGCTTGTATTTGTACAGCCGCTGTACAGGTTATCAGTGACCACCATTCATTGTGCTGATCAGCAATTTTTTCGAATGCTTCAATAGGACGCTGGAGCCTTGGACCGCAGAAGTTGAAATGCGTCTGTACACAAGTAGGAAAGACGATTAATGGACGTTTACTGGCTACCTTCAAAACTCACAGATTCAGCTGCCCCTCTTGGTGAACACGACGTATTCATCAGAATACTTGACGCGCCTGGTTAATAAAGGTGAACTTAGAACGCACCTAACGTCTTTGCAACAGGAGTTTCGTCATTTAGATTACAAAGCGAAGTTGCTAACATAGATTACTCTTCGTCAGACGGATCCACTCACTTGCTCGTCGTCTGTAGACCACCATTCGTAGTGAGGTATTACAAGCGTGGCACTTGACATCACTACTATGCATTTAGACTACGCCCATAGCCCAAGCAGACCGCGGAAGACATACTACTGCCAATGTTGACCGCTGTTCGTGCAACACGAACATTGTTGAACACGAACATTGTTGTTCAATATACAAAAATTGCGCTTTCGTATGTGAAAAATTCTGACAGTTCACACTTAACCTTTATTGAGAAGCAAACTATATATTCAATCACAGAAAAAAAAGAGTGCGATGCTGTGGTATAGGCGGTCATAAAATTTCACTTGTATTTGTACAGCCGCTGTACAGGTTATCAGTGACCACCATTCATTGTGCTGATCAGCAATTTTTTCGAATGCTTCAATAGGACGCTGGAGCCTTGGACCGCAGAAGTTGAAATGCGTCTGTACACAAGTAGGAAAGACGATTAATGGACGTTTACTGGCTATCTTCAAACCTCACAGATTCAGCTGCCCCTCTTGGTAAACACGACGTATTCATCAGAATACTTGACGCGCCTGGTTAATAAAGGTGAACTTAGAACGCACCTAACGTCTTTGCAACAGGAGTTTCGTCATTTAGATTACAAAGCGAAGTTGCTAACATAGATTACTCTTCGTCAGACGGATCCACTCACTTGCTCGTCGTCTGTAGACCACCATTCGTAGTGAGGTATTACAAGCGTGGCACTTGACATCACTACTATGCATTTAGACTACGCCCATAGCCCAAGCAGACCGCGGAAGACATACTACTGCCAATGTTGACCGCTGTTCGTGCAACACGAACATTGTTGAACACGAACATTGTTGTTCAATATACAAAAATTGCGCTTTCGTATGTGAAAAATTCTGACAGTTCACACTTAACCTTTATTGAGAAGCAAACTATATATTCAATCACAGAAAAAAAAGAGTGCGATGCTGTGGTATAGGCGGTCATAAAATTTCGCTTGTATTTGTACAGCCGCTGTACAGGTTATCAGTGACCACCATTCATTGTGCTGATCAGCAATTTTTTCGAATGCTTCAATAGGACGCTGGAGCCTTGGACCGCAGAAGTTGAAATGCGTCTGTACACAAGTAGGAAAGACGATTAATGGACGTTTACTGGCTATCTTCAAAACTCACAGATTCAGCTGCCCCTCTTGGTGAACACGACGTATTCATCAGAATACTTGACGCGCCTGGTTAATAAAGGTGAACTTAGAACGCACCTAACGTCTTTGCAACAGGAGTTTCGTCATTTAGATTACAAAGCGAAGTCGCTAACATAGATTACTCTTCGTCAGACGGATCCACTCACTTGCTCGTCGTCTGTAGACCACCATTCGTAGTGACGTATTACAAGCGTGGCACAATGACATCACTACTATGCATTTAGACTACGCCCATAGCCCAAGCAGACCGCGGAAGACATACTATTGCCAATGTTGACCGCTGTTCGTGCAACATACTTCTCGGGTGGAGTTCGACTGTCAATGGTGCCACTTCCTTTCAACGACACCATTCGGTTATACACACTCAGTACAGATCAACGCATGCACAATGTTTCAACAGGTCAAAATAGACATTTTCTGCCCTGTTCGAACCCTAAGTTCTCGTAAAACTTGGGTTATTTTAGCGACCGGCTTTCTCCCTCACTATGCCTAGACAAAAAGTTTAAAGTTCCAGCAGCACAGGTTATCTGTTCTTTTTATAAGTAGAATTGACTGTGGCGAGAAGAAAGCACCTTTCACCGTTATCATGATAGAGCTTTTAGATTATGTATTGGGGCTCAATGGGAGAACTAATCGTGAACCGACCACCTCTAGTGCACAAACCAAGGGAGAGAGAGAATAAAATTCATTAGTACTCTGTTTACAGCTAAAGTGGATGAGGTCCGTTGTCCCGAGCTCCACTGGCTATAGCGGTTTGCCGGGCTGGGTCCATGGTTGCCAATAGGCTTCGCAAGGCTTCATTCAAGAGTTGCACCTTTCACGACAATTGTGTTAAGATTTGCGCTTGTATGAACGTCGAGTTTGCCGCAACAGAACGCGAAGGACAGCTGTTTGTAATGTGTATAACTATGGGTACTCGTCGCACCAGAGCTACTCATCGCAATAATTGGAGGGATGTATTTTGAAAGTGTGTAGATTGGGCTACGTGGTCGTCTGAAGACTTGTGCACCGTTTCGTTTTGTGTAAGGCTGCCTTAGTCCTTGCTCCAGCAGTTGTGCTTCGAGAATGTCAGTTCGACCGCTTGGTCGCTCATCGTAGACAAGGACGAAGTTGTATACAGGCGCATCTATCGCTTGGTAGGTACTTGCGCGGGTGTGTCGGTCGGTCAATTCATTACCAGGAACACCCTATGCACCAGGCACCATATGATGCCATGGTCAGATACACTGTGTGAGCCTCACATTCTTAACACAGTTTGTAGTATTGTGCCATGAATAAAAATCCGACGTGATTTTCGTGAATCTGTGAAGATGTTGGAGTTCCTACCTCACTTATTCGCATCTGTGACCTGCTAATTAACGGAGTAACCAAATGGCTGAACAAAACACTAAAAGACATGCTTTCGGTTTCGCAGACATGATTAACCTAAGAGAAGAAAGCAACACGTTGAAAACGTAGAACACGCACGCATGCACGTGAAGCATAGACTTCAAGTATAAATACTAGGATGACTTACTACGCAAATAATCGAGGGCAATGGGACAACTTTCCACACCTGCTATGAATATATATTCCGCGAACTAGAACAACGGACACTTATTTACTGGATAAGTAGTGATTCTGCATACTCACTGGCTCAGTCTTTCGAAAGTGGTGAGGCGCTTCCCCATTTTTGGGATGTTGTGTTGATATCTGACATCAAATGATAATCTAGCTGAGCCCACCGTTTGAGAACGAAAAAGCAGCGATGGTACCCAAAGGCTTAGGACAGGCACTGGACATTTCACGGTGTTATTCTTTCTTAAGGGATCACAGCAATGAGGAGTAGCGTGCAACCAATTCCCATGGCTTCCCTGAGACACTTCGCTGTGCGACACTTGTTCATGAACCCCTACAACTCAGAAGAAGCTCAGGCGCAATAAATGCCTGCCATTTAAGCCAGGTGAACCCCACCTGTTGCAACACCCCAACCATCACCAACCATGTTTATAGTCACATAAAATGGACACGTGGACCTGCCACATTCGCCGACAGTGAATATTTCTGTTGACTGAACTGTAAGTGCCTAACCTGGCATATTTTGATTATAAATCCAATGTAGCGGCGAGCTCTTCTTATGTAGCAGAGGTATGCCGTCCCAAAATCACTTAATTTGCGGTGGAACAACGTTTGTGCACATAGTTCCGCCGATGCAAAGCGGTCATTAGGGTGATGAAAGCGAGCTGCGTGTCCTTCCGTACCTACACAGAACTATTTTTGGTTGGTTTGTAGCATCTTCGGTAGTTTTCTGTGTTCAGTGCTGTTCTGTAATATGATGAGTATCGATTTTAGTAAACTTTAGGTAAAATGATCTATTTATTTGGATCCCTCGTAGTTTACTCAAACTACAGTTCAATGTATAACGTTTGCTCACAATAACAAAGAGGAACTAATTGGCCTCGTTGCGTCTTGCTCATAGACGAGTTGTAAGGGCGATGTTGAATGCAGGGATACCACACAAATGCACTGACGTTGAAATGAGGTCCGACTAATTTACCCCACGTGAACAGCAGGGCAGGCAGCTCTCACGTTCGCGAATATACCAGTAGCAAACGCACCCGGAAGTCCTCTGCAACCTTCGTCATAAACCTGGAACCTGCGAAACCTGTGACATGGTATGGTTGCGGAGACCTCTTCGAAAACGGTTCCTATGTACTCTCGGTTTCCTTCGTCTTTGTCAGTAGCGTTGCGTTAATCATGCAAGCATTGCAACTAGCGCAACCTTACATTCTGCTGGTTATTCGAAAGGCTGCTCAGTAACTACGTTCGAACCTTTTCGAATTCTGAAACGATAAGAGGGCGTCACGTACGATGTAGTGCCGGGAAGCCCAGACTCTACGAGGAACCACCAGCCCTCTCCTCGACTTGTTCATGTTCAATGCATAAAATTGTACCTGTGAGAGTGACTTTCGGTTGTTAAAAGTGACACTAGTGAAATGCTTTAAGCATCGGGTGATGCTCCTTCAAAGGGAGGTCAATGGCGCGCCCACTGTACGCAGTGAACTAAGAATCTAGATACACACTTTCACGACCGCGATTTCGCGGAACAAGGCATTGTCTGAAGATGCAAAACGTGTATTTTTTGTTTTGCTTCTTGTGTTTTCGGTGTTCCGCGACAACGTAAATGGCAAAAAGGCAATAAACCAGCCCTAAATACGAATGTTCCGATGCACACAACGTGTTGTAGAAGAATTCTTCAACGATCGAATTGTATGTTTCTTTATCTTTACACTTATCTAGCCACTGACCTTTAGTTTAGCGACGCGGATGTCACGCTGCAGCGCATATATGACAGGCCGTCTACAGCGTCTGTCAGTGCAAAAAACTTCCAATTTATTACTTCTTGCATAATTTATTGTACCACCTGAATGTCTCCCCAGTGCCTCTGGTTATTTGTTCTCTTTACCGCCGTTACATATCCACACTGGGCAGCTCAAGGAATGGTGCGTTAACGATTTGCTATCTCTGGCGCATATAACAGATTTCATTTATTACAAGTTTCTGCAATATAATGCCAGATATAAATACAGCATTGGTAGTGCAGGGTCAGATATCATTGTAGAAACTATACTTTGTAGAGTTTATTATTGCAACTTCGCCTATCAATTTCTTGTTTGGATGTTGAAAAACCACTAAAATTTCACAATGATTCAAATAGGAGTATAGATGTATTTTGAAAAAGCTCAATTTTTAACACTGATATTTATATAAAGATAATGAATATGCATAAAAACTTTGATAGTATTCTTTAAGCAATAATATAAAAGTACCGACAGTTTCACTCCAGGCTTGAAGCAGGGAATGCGATAGCAGCAAATTGTAAAGTTATATGAGGTGAGGTTGGCAGCTTGACAAGTTTTTTGGATCCGTTCTCATATAACTTCGAAACACGCTGGCTTACATGGCTGCCAATTGAACCAGATAGAAGGCGCGTTGGCGATGGCAACCACGACCGTCAAATCTGATTTCACAGTTGCTGTTCGATTGCTGCCCTAACCGCCTCGCATCATTTCATGCCAGTTAAAAACGGACGAGGAGTTTCCTCTCTGCTTGTGCATTCGACGGCCGGTCTAACAGTCGGCGTGATCTTATAGCATGTGCCCTCCAAGTGGAGGTTGTGGGTCGGTTCATTTGATGTCTGCTTATGCCATGTTGGTCTTCCCTTCTTGCGCGCTACTAACCGCGAGTAGCAATTACGATGTGCTGGGAGATCTTTTCAGCTATTACTATATGCGTGACATGAGAGCGAGAAAAACTGCGAAGGCACACTTCTATTGAAACTGTCCATATAGCTGACAGCGCGAAAAAATTGGAGGAAAGTTTTTTTTTTTTGATTGCGCATCACATCTGCTGAAGAAATGTACTACTGCTGTGTAGAAAAACAAATCTGCTGGCCCTGTTTACTAAAACTATTAACCACGGCACTGCATTCATATTAGGTCGCTGGTCCTTTCGCTACACGTGCCTGATTTTCGCCTCGTTGAAATGATGTGCTTTATGTTTTCGACAAAATGTGAAAAGGAGCCCGTACTAAATTTCTACTGCTCATGCTCATACTTTCTTCTGCCGGTTACTCTTCCAAAAATGGCTCCCCGCAATAAAACTTTGTGTTTATTAGTATTTACCAATACATCGAGAAAAAGTGTTGGTGCTGTATATGTACCTAAACAATGCTAGACGTACCGCTGAAATACTGCTCAACGCTGGTATTTCAGTGGATGACGCATAATCACTGGTAACCGATGTTTCAAAAGAAGAATAACTAGCTAAGTTTTTTAGAACACCCCACAGATGTTTCGATGAATTTCGAACATCTAATGCACTCCAACAGCCATTGCGCGGGAATACGGCGCGACAGAGCTTGCCTGCTTCAGCAGTGGACGTTGAACTGGCAAAAAACACCATCTTTTTTGAATTTATCATTGCGAGGGTGAGAAGCTTCAAATCCCGAGCTAAGAGTCAAGGCTTTTGTAACGTTGGCCACTGTCGTCCCATTCGAACATGGCGAGTCCACCAGAAGCACAACGTTGACTGCCCGCACGAGTAGCACGAGTTGGCATGGTTCGTACGGAACGTTTCCGGGTGATTCTTATGTTACGCTTTTTATTTCAAAATCAGCTTTGCTATACATGTACTAGTGTGCGCTGTCTGGTATAAAAGCTCTGAAGCGAGAGTGCAATTTCATTCTCAAAATTTTTTTTCAATTTCTCTGTCTTTGTGATGTTAAGTTATCATATTTATCTACCACGTGATGTATATTCGTACTTGTAATCTCTAGCCGCAATGCATTTGATGCTGTTTCTCTTTTTATCTAACATGTTTATTTATTTTCACTTCAAAATGCATATCTTGCAATGGACCTACTTGAAAATGAACCTGTGTATGTTTTTTGTATTAAATATGCGCCTCGGCTCACTCAGTTCATTGGTAATAATGAACATCACTACAAGTGCAAATTCTGATGTTTCAACAGGTCTACAAAAATGAAATCAGCGACCGGCAGGCCTTTGAGAAATCACAGGCCTAAAACGAAATCGCAAGCCTGAGAGTCTACCCAGCAGTCGTGGGTGTATATTAGCAGGGCCTCGCAGATGTGCATGACAGATAGCCACATGCATTTTTTGAACATCTTCTGTGCATTGTCTAGAATGCGCATGTCGGCATCCTTCACTTGGCATGCATCACACAAACGTATGCTTCGAGAGAACAAATTTGCTATCGAGAAGCCACACCTCCTTGAGCTCACTGTGTCACCTCCTAATTTTGAAGGCAACACGCATTGTTCGTGGTGACCACAACCTTCCCTATGTATGCACGCCCAACGCAGGCGTTGTGAGTAAAGCTTCGTGCACAACTTGATATGCGAACACGGTGCAGCGTGGCTGTGCATTGCGAACCACAATTGCGCGCACCACAATCATGCATTGCACTGCTGGACCGCAGGCGGACATAGACGCACCCTTGCCGAATGCAAGAGTGGCGCATATATCATTGAGGCAACATACCAGCCAGCACGCCTCTTCATATACGTCACTTCCCTCTGAGTCATGGTCGCGGCCAATCCACTGGCTGTCTGTGCAGTGTTCTCATAGTAAGCCGCCTTGGGTCAATGTGTAGTGCTGTCTGGGCTAAATCTTAGTTCTATAAAACAAAGGGCATTTTATAGCACTTGCCTTTGTGTTTTCCCTCTTTTTGCGTGTGTCAGATTGTGTTGTAAGCTATTACGGTTCTCTTATTCTCCTCGAAAATGCTAGACGATGCCGGTCAGATTTGAAAGCTTCATGCTGTCGAGGTTTCAAAAGCTGATACTCTCCAGTGATTGCTGGTTGTCACCCGAAGGACAGGAGCAAACACAAGGGCTCACAACAGAAAAGAAATATATATAATCAATTAGAGGATTGTAAAATTAGACATGAATAAACACTTGGCTGGTTGAGTCACATTAGAGCTCATTTGTTTAGAACATAATGAGAACACAAAGAAATATATGCTTAGTTGGTTTCTCATGTATTCGAGAATGCTCCCGAGCACAAGAAGTCTGGCTTGCCTAGTCTATCCGGGATTTTCATGGGCAAAGCACCTTAGGTTTTGGGCGTGTCACGTTGTCGTTACGATACGCCATAAAACCGTATCCGCCTAAAAGATTGCCCAATTCACCCTACTCGCCACCAGCCTAGGCTATGCATATCCCCTTCAGGCGCAACGTCCACATTTGTGGACGCCAAGTTCACACCTAGGTATTTCGAAAGTAGTTCTTGAATCTCGCGCGCAAACAAGGCTCCCGCAACCTCTGCATCTTGCTGCAAGAACGCGTGGCGCCATCTCTTACATCTGGTTCAAAATAACATCGTAAACAAAAGTCAAAATGGACGCCTCCACTTTCTATGGCGGGACGCGTAAGTGGCTCTGATGTTTTTATCGTTTACGTCGTACCTTTTTAGCTGGCGTGAAATTTTGCATTTGTCAGTAATAACTAAGATATCCCGCATGCCTTCTAACAATAGTTTGGCAATAGGAAATCATTTGTAATGACGGAAAAGTTCAGCTAAATTTCGCGTCCACGAACGTGGACACTGCGCTTCAGTGCCTCCTTTGTTGAGAGGCTGCTATATCTCTGTGTTTCACTTCGGCCAGCATCAAATTATGTTTAGGTTAATAATTTTTGTCACCAGGAGTTCAAGATCATGCATCGAGACGACAAAAAGTCGACGATGAAACAGCAGAAGACGTCCTTAATAAAATAGTCAATGGAGATGTTTTCGATGGAGACTTTTCGGACGACGAAAAGGAGGAAGAGAATGAAGAGAACACAAAATTACGTTTTGTTTGAAAAACCATTAGCCTTTTAGTTAAGATCCTGCCGCCCAGTTCTTGGCCGATCCCCCTTTGTGGGTGTGCGCCAGACTATCGAGGATCATCATCATCATCATCATCATCATCATCATCATCATCATCATCATCATCAAGTTGGCATTACACTGCCAAACTCTAGTATTTCTTGCACAAATATCTGAAGGTACATTGTTTCTATGTTTAACTGTTGGTTTCAGCCTGCCAATGGCCAGGTGAGCGCATCGATGTCCTCCTCAGCACAGCCTTCAACATCACAAACCACAGTCACAAATTTGAAAGAGCCTGCGGCATCCAAGAACTTTGAGATCAAGTGGACAAAGAAAGAGTTTGCCCCAAGGGATGTTGAGTGCGACTACAATCCGGAAACAGCGTCAGCGCCTGAGCAGCCACTGGTGTATTTCAGCAAGTATTTCACCGATGACCTTTTCCAAGATTTTTCTGAATTCACGAACAGGTATGTCCTGCAGAGAGACGGCACCGTGTTAGCCACAACAAAAGAGGAGATCAAAGTGTTCTTTTGCCCTCTGTAACTGTTGGCTAGAGTACATAAGAGATGCCAATGCAGAAGGGTTTGCTAAAAAAAGACACAATGGATATGATGGCATTTCAAAGAGATGTCGCAAGTTGCCTGCTGAGCGTCAACAAGCCCCAGAAAAAGCATGGGCGACCAAGCAGTGAGAACCCCCAGGTGATGAAAAGGAAGGCACCCAATGCGTCACCCCTGCCAGTGAGCACTCTTCGCTATGACGACATCCAGCACTGGCCACAGCAAATGAACATGCCCAACGCACAACGCTGCAGGAGGGAGGGATGCTCATCCAAGAGCCGCGTCCGCTGCAGGAAGTGTGACATTTTTCTTTGCCTGACATCGCAGAATGACTGCTTCTACCTCTTTCACACTAAATAGACTTTTTCTGGTAACTTCTCCCAACATTACTTTGAAAGAAGTTATTTTGAATTTAAATGGAAAGCGTGTTTTCTTCTTTGTCGCCTTTTACTAATATAACTGCTTTGAGGCGCAATGTCCACAAATGTGGACGCTGAGCAAAAATGAACCAATAAACATATTTTGCATTTGTTTCGAGTTTTTTACTTTAAAAGGCTTAAATATTGAAATTATGAACAAAAAAAGTTTTCACGTTGCCAGATTTATTTCGCGCCTGAAGGGGATATAAAGAGTTAGAGGTGCGTCGTCACTAACTAAATATTATGCGTGGCTTGGTAGCGGCGCGAGAATCCTGGACCAAATTTACCAAGGCTCTGATGTTTCTTGCCTAAACCAGACACACAAATGCGGATCTCCATTTTATTGTAATCTGTTTGAAACACCACTTTTTGAAACATATCTCGACACTTTGAATCCCACCCATCACAAAAATAAAAGGGTTGTTGTTTACCACAAAAAATAGCAGATGGCGTTGGTGAAGCTGAAACATTCTTTCCCACACACAGAGTTTCAGGTTTGTCGTAGCTAGTGCCTTATAAATGAAATATGTCGCAAAACAATGTGTTGACTTACATAGATCAGCCTTTCTTTTCGTATTCTTGTGC
Organism: Rhipicephalus annulatus; assembly: GCA_013436015.1. Classification (NCBI taxonomy): domain Eukaryota; kingdom Metazoa; phylum Arthropoda; class Arachnida; order Ixodida; family Ixodidae; genus Rhipicephalus; species Rhipicephalus annulatus. The sequence continues at coordinate 69,979 of WOVY01010749.1, read as the reverse complement.
TTTTCCTAATTGTCCAGTAGGAGTTACTTTGCTTTGGGAAATGGTGGTGCACACTGCAGGCTTCACCCCTCGCCCCGTTTTACGTTAGGGTAGCTGAAGCACCCCGCCCTAAATGCTTCGCTCTGAAAGAGTTTCGTTTTTAGATGGGAATGCATTTCTCACTCGGGCTATGTCAGGTAACCGGCGTTGTCCGCGGCATCCCTGCACTCTTCTCTTCGCTCTCACTCCCCCTTCCATAACAACAGCTGCCGGCGCGCGTGTTTAGGCTTGCTCCCTTGCAACCAGATTATGTGGGGCGAAAGAGTGTAGGAGAGGGCAGGTGCAGTGCATCACCATTCGCTTAATCTCCTTCCTGTGCACCACTTTCCCGTTCGCTCATGTCTTACTCTCGACCGTTGGCTGGCTGGACGCCTATCAAGAACATCCGAAAATGTGTGCTCCAGACGCCGCTGTAAAACGCAAACGCCGATCGAAGAACACTGGTACCCTACTCTCCCGTATTCTTGCTCCTCACTCTCGACTGTTTGCTAGCTGCACATCTCAAAAGGGCATGGCAGAAGTCAGTGAAGGCGAATCTTTGACAGCAACAGCAACGTTACGCTCCCTCAGCGCAAGAAATGCATCCGCATTTTGTCACGATTCTTTTTGGAGTTTGGGGCATTTTTTAAATATGATAAACTTTCTTGGGCACCTTCGACGGAAAACTTTTGTGCTGTCTGTCTGTCTATTTGTCTCTGTGTACATTTGTCTGTTTGTCCGCCCTTAATGGTACCTCAAACGGCCGACCACATCCGCAGCACCCACCAATATTTCTCAAGTTGTAGCGTTCATACTTGTGTGATTGTCTACTAAAAAGCAATTATGGCACAGTATCTGAGGTACTATAACAACAATTTAATGTTTCGTATGTGTGCCTTTATACTATAGAAGGCACGCCACGGTGGACCAGTGGCTAAGTTACTAGGCTGCTGACCCGCAGGTCACGGGATTGAATCCCGGCTGTGGCGGCTGCATTTTCGATGGAGGCGGAAATGTTGTAGGCCCATGTGCTCTTATATGGGGGCACGTTAAAGAACCCCAGATGGTCGAAATTTCCGGAGCCCTCCACTATGGCATCCGTCATACTTATATGATGGTTTTGAGACGTTAAATCGCACATATCATTCAAGGCAAATACAAGTAATTTTGAAGAACCATAGCGTTTATCACGCTGTGCTCACAGTGCAACGCAATCCTCAAAAAGGCAAGTGTTACCGACGCTTTCCTAAGACGACATTGTGAGGGCACCTACCCGTCGCTTTGCGTTCTACACCTTATCGCCTCCGAGAATGGCGCGCACCTTTCTCCAGGAGCGCACATGCCTTCCTTCGTTTTGGACGATAAGTGCCATATGACGCTCTGGTCTGAAGTGTCTCGTTGCGCTAGTTCGCCTCCGCTGCACGCTCGAGGCACTTTAATGCAGCGCCTCCAGAATATCATTGCCCAATTGTTTTTTTGCTCAGAATATCAAACAAATGTTTTGTTCACTCTCTACAGACGCAAGACTATCGTCTTTCGACGATATTTTTAGTGAAACGTGCAGATCCGGGGCCGATTTTATCAATCAATATTGATAATTCCTCTCGCGGAAACACGACCCCACATGCACCCCTATCGACCCATTCCGTGTGTGAAAACACACGTAGGCTGATGTCGGCATTATGGGTAAAATTATAGCGACGTCCACACGTAACTTCCGCCATAAGCGCTGAGGTGTGCGATGTGCCAAAAAAACGACGTTGTGAGACGCCATAAGCGTTGTGAAAGCCATAAGCACTGAGGGCTGCGATGTGCGCCAACAAACAAAACTAAGTTGTGAGACGTGACTCACGTCCAACCACGACGCAGTTCGTCGGCATACCGCTTTTTTAGGGGTGAAGCTCCTTATAACAGCACCCGTTCGTCCCTCGTAGCCATTGTAGAGTGTAACCAGTATAACATTTTAACCTCCAAGGTGGTGCCGGTAAGAGATTTCTTCTGTGTGTTTCTGAACACAAAAAATGGCAGCATATTCACGGAGTGAATGATGGGGAGTGGGGCGAAGAATTCGTCCGTCCATTCGTTCTTGCTTCCATCCGTTCCTGCTTACGTCTGTGTAACCGTCCATACGTCCATCCACCCGTCCGTGCGTGCGTCTGTTCGTGTGTTCATCCCTGCGTTCGTCCATGCATCCGCGCCTGCGTCCGTTCATGCGTCCATTCATGCATCTGTCTGTGTGTTTGTTCGTCCATCTATTCAGCACTCCAAGTACCACTATCTCGCATCTTTTCATCATATATTCTCCATATAGAAGCACCGCCATCCAGCGGACATTTCAAGGACTAAACGAGAGGTGGCACATGCATGCTTTCTTACGGCTTGCGCTTCGGGTTTGATTCTCACCTTTAACCACCTCGAGTTCATGGTATATATTAGTTCACTGTATTCATGGCTATGCGGCCCAACGCTCGCTAAACCTTTCTAAAACCAAGGAGGTTACATCCAGCGAGTATAACGTAGCAACCCTTTCTTGTCAGATTGTGCTCAATGTACATGCCAATAGCTCCTAATGGGGATTGCAGCGTACAAGTTACCTAAAGGCCAAATGCCTGTCTCTCATTCTCCCTTAGCAGCCATTAACATGTGCATTGAGCACTATCTTTTATTGTCAAACAACGCACAGAAGAAATCTCTCACCGGAACCACCTTGGAGGTCAAAATCGTAAGGACTGCTATTTCGGGTATGTGCCACTGGTGGTTAAGTACTACGAGGAACGCACAAGCCATGGCATAAGGAGCTTCGCCCCTAAAATAGTGCTCAGTGTACATGCCAACGGCTGCTGTTGGGGAATGAGAGACAGGAGCATTCGGCTTTTAGTGATCGCGCACGATTCGATCCCCATTCGCAGCCATTCGCATGTACATTGAGCACTATCTGAGAAGAAAGGGTTGCTACGTTATACTCGCTCGGTGTAACCTCTTTTGTTTTAGAAACGTTTAGCGAGCGTTGAGCCGCAGTGCCATGAATACATGGAACTAGTATATACCATGAACTCGAGGAGGTGAAAGGTGGGAAGTAGACCCGAAGCGCAAGCCGTAAGAAAGTGTACGTGTGCCACCTCTCGTTTAGTTCTTGGAATGTCTGCTGAAGGGTGGTGCTTCTATATGGGGAATATATGATGAAAAGATGCGAGATGGTGGTACTTAGAGTGTTGAATAGATAAACGAACGGACACACAGACATATGCATGGATGAACGCATGAACTGAGGCAAAAGCGGATGCCTGGACGAACGCAGGGACGGATGCACGTACAGACGCACGCACGGATGGGCGGATGGACGCATGGACGGTCACACGGGGGGACGCATGGACGGATGAAAGCAAGAACGAACGGACGGTCGAATGCTTTGCCCCACTCTCGATCAATCAATCCGTGGATATGCTGCCATTTTTTTTCTTGTTGCTTGACTGACAACACCACATGCACCATTGAAAACCCCGCAGAAACTGCGGTAAACAGACTCACTGGCTGGATTACGAGTCGACGGGTTGTGCCCTCGCGATCTCCGACGTCAGCGTAGCTCTGGCCAACTGGGCGGGCCCTACGCCATCTCCTGACGCCGATCATCGACGACGGCGTAGCTGTGACCTACTGGACTTGCCCTACGCCATCTCCTGACGCTGACAAGAGCTCTCGCCTGTGGGGTCCCATCCTCGGACTCCTGCCACCGTGTCCGACTTTCCTGTCTTCTCCTCACTTCCGTCGTTTGCTGTGCCTTCATCTCGCTCTCTCCTTCCTCTCTCTATCTTTGTACCTTATAATTTTATTCCTTTAATTCCTTCTCTAGCCCCATCCTTCGCGAGGTACTGTTGAGGTGTCCTCCCACTGAGAGACAGTTACGGGGCTAACTTTTCTCTTTTTTTCACTTAAAATCACTTCAAGATTGTCATCTGCGATGAATGCAGCAGCCGTGGCGGACTTGCGTCAAATCGTGTGTTGTATCAGCTTCTCAATTGTTTTTGCGTGATTGTTTGGTTAGAACTACATTGACTGCAGTATCATATGCGTTTCTTCCAGCGGTGAGAGAAAGGCAGGCTTTAGGCATTTGCATCATTTGTTTTCTCGGTGGTAGAGCTTTGCGAATGCTGATTGCTGACGTCTAATTATGTCGCGTCTCTTCGAAGGCTGTGAGGCACGCATCATGGCGGCGCTCATATGCGAGAAAGTGCTTCGAGACCATGCTACTGCTGATCTCGTATGCACAGCACTGTGTACGCCTATATTTTATTAACGATCATGTGAACATTGTTAAATAAAATTGAAATTTTCAGAATTGAAATGCTGGTGTCATCACAGTGTAACAGAACAAGAAATGCGCAGCTCTAACCAACCGAAATCCTTGATTTTCACTCTAGTTAACAACCAATCATGCCACTGCTTACCTTTAAAAACAAGGGGAACGATGCGGCCACCGCAGAGGCCTACATGTTTTGTTTGCCCCTCGATATAAATTTCCAGACTGCAAGACTATTCTCATCCATATACACAAACCCGCAATACTTCATCACTACAGGCTTTGTTCTGACTGTATTATTTACCTCAACGCTTCCTTAACACTCCTGCAACTTGTATCTTAACATGGATAAAAATTGTAGCACGAGCTTTACCCTCCTCCTGCCCCCCCCTCTATATACCAATATTCTCTCTGGGAGTCGAACACAGTAGCACAGTACGTTTTTCAGATATTTAGGTAAAAAATAATGAAGAAAAATGCGAACAACAAATAACCCCCAAAAGCACACAAGTGGCAGCAGTGTTTGCGGGATGAAAGAGGTAGTACTCGACAAGCTACACGAATCGCCTGTTTTATATAAAGCCTAAAAGAAAGCATGCATAAATGTCAGCTTTTCTGACAGCCTGAACCGAGTTAAGCATTCTCTCAATGTAGTTCAAAACTCGGGGTCATTAGAAATGTCCTCTGCGATTTCTCATTTTCAATATTCCTGTAGAAAACAATTTGCTCCCTGGAGCGTTTGCTTAACATGCCCATCTATTTTCCACCATAACCAGTAACTTTATCATTGAAAAGCTTCCAAAAATAGCGAGTTCGGTTTTGAAGAACTGCTTTCCATGATTGTGCCAGTCATATTTCAGCTAATTTTGGTTTCTTGCCTTTCTAGGATGGCGGAACTCCACCCAAGTTGGGAAGACCGTGGTTGGTAAGACATTCTGTTTTGCTATATGTTACATTTCTTTATTTATTAGACGCAATAAAGGCCTACTCAGCAGTTACTTATTGTGCAGTCAGCAACAATACCAACGTGCGAGCATTCATGCGAACACTCTTGGATTATGTCAACGCTCATGAGAGACAGTGGCATAGTGATAAGAACACTGCATTCAAATACGTGTTATGTAAGCGCAACACACCTATTATAATATTGAGAAAAGTCTTCAAGGCGTTTGCAAAATCAGTGCGATTAGTGACGTATAGAACGTACCTCTGAAGTTTCTTGTCATGGTGCAGTGTCCAAAGTGGTGGTAAATGATGGATGGGTGGATAGATTAAAAACTTTATTGGGGTCCTGAAGGACTCCACCCCTGTTTAATGGGGGTAGAATCGTGGGCTGCTCTTACGTAGGGACGAGGAGGCCTAGCCTCACCGCCGCATTGTGGGCCTTCTGGACAGCCTTAAATTGTTGTATGAGAACCGGACTCGTGAGCATGATGATGCAAAAAATATATACGATATCCCGCTCAGGCACCAAAGACGCTTATGAAACCTTCAGCCCCTAAGCCAGTAACAAAGATGGTTTCCAAATCACGGAGGGCATACATGAAGGTTTTGATAATTCTTTCTAATCCTGTATAGGCTGCAACTCCTGTCCTGGCGGCACCTTGGGGACGTGATCTTTGGTTTTGCGTTGCACTTTTTTAAAGCAGGCACACTTAACCACTATGCTAAGCTGTCGTATTCTACAATACGAGTTGCGAAATTCTCCGTTGGCATAGTGAATGATAATTCATACAAGCTATTGACCCAAATGGTGCGATTGTAAAGCTTGTCACGTCATCTGTTTATGAACAAGTAAACTAATAAACGCATTATTTTGTGTAATACGTTGCCACTTCTGTGGAGACCCGTATGGTCGGCCAGTTGCAGGCCCAAATGTTTGAATGCAGTTTCGCCACTGGGGCGCTCTGCAGATCGCCCGAGCTTGGTGAAACTTGGATCTTTCTGAGCTCAGGCAACACGTCTCTTTTATGAGCCAAAGTGCGAAAATGTGCGCTGTGTTTACTTGGCTACGACAGAACCCGGAATCGAGTAAATAATAGTTGACAACGTCATGTGGTGTATTCAAAAAGAGGCGTCTTCTTTCATTTGTTGTTCTATAGAATGCAAAGGTGCACCCGTGATATTAAAGTGTCAAAAGCTTTGTTTCATTAAATTTTCCAAAGGCATGAGCAGCCTAAATACGTTTTGAAGCTTTTCATTTCTGCACTAAGTCTTCTATTGAATAATCAGCATGGTGGCTTCTGACAGTTTCCCGGCCGAGCACTTCACAACATCTCGGCAGTAGTTAAACCTGAAGCCATGTGTTGATATTCATAATGAGCCGGTACATTCTAGCACGCTGCTCGGCTGCTGCGTGCCTTATTTGTCGTGTTCGCCAACCGCTTGCGCACGATAACATGCGGCCTGGTACACCTGTGTGGCTGGGTAGTTTAGGTGGCTAGTAAGGTCAGGACACGCTATGACTAATTTAATTAGGCCATGTCCTGGTACCAGACTAAGGTAATACCACCACATCTAATAAAAGCAAGGCAATGAATCTATATAGAGCTAAAAATGTGCTGACTTAAAAGTTGGTAATGACGCGTGCACTAACTCATGCAAATTGATGCAATGTTGATACGAGCACCCTGTAAAAAAACAACGAATTATATGTAATTGATGTTATGACTATTAGATTTGTGCTAATATAAATTACGCTAAATAGCTTTATACTGATGATATGGTTTTTTTGCATCTAAGATAGTTATTGCCGTTTTAGTTGAAATCATATCATTTGAGACAAAATTGATTTGTGTTAAGATCATTAACACCTAGGTAATTATTATAAGCAAATTATTACAGAGCTAATGCGGCCCTCCCTTCAAAGCGCATTAAACAGGTGAGTAGATGACCAAATTCAAAGGCTGGAGGAAGCTAGAATATCACAATCTATGGCTTTGCACAAGTAGGGCAAGATGGCCAAATTATTTTATATGCAGAGAAGCTGCTGCTTGGCGTCCACCACATCAGACGATCGACATTCCCACTGGCACTACGACAGTGACAAGTTTGACTGGGACATTCTAAGAAGCAACGAGTTTGTATCGGAGTTCATGCGTCAATCAGTTTGATTGGCAGACGCCCGTGGCGAAGCTCTGGTCCGCCCAGGACATTTAGCCCAAGTTCACACTGGAGCATTCGCTTTCTACAGCGAGCAAAATTCTCCTAGGCACTGCCTGGACGCCACACCTGAAGGCCAGCCACAACGCTGCTTTTCAATTTTTAAAATATTATTTTAGCTTTTGGTCTCTAAACGAATAAAGTTTTTCACCACACCTATTGCCGTCAAATCACACCGTCGTCCACACTAGACGCGTCGTGCCGCTGGATACACCATATATCACGGGGTGAACGCTGGATGGATGGGTACTCACCCGATTGTTGTCGCTGCTTGCAAACGACACTACGCTATTCGGTGGTCCAGACTTGGACGATTCTATTCGCTGTTCCGTACTTTGCAGGCCTGGCAAGTCGCTTTCTTGTCATGCATGAAGGGTAAATAACGCCACCGACGCCAGTGGCGTTGGCGGGTTCGTCTTGTCCTGCAAGACCGTGACACGCTCAGTCACACCAACGACAAGCTCGGTCACCTCTTCCACGAAATAGGCACGTGAAGGAGGCACATAGTGGGTTAAGCTCCAGTCCATTACAACATTCACTTACGTGCACTGCATGACACGCGAGTAGAGATTGGCCGCCATTATTAAACATTCTTTCACTAGCGCTCCTATTGGTCCGTGGTGACCGATTCGGTGGCAGCCGCTCCCGAAATCGGTCCGAGAGCGACGGGTGGGGAGAGGGCATTTTCGCTGGGATATCGTCGCCGCCGAACAAGATTCGGCATACTTTCTGTGGCCGGAATGCTCATTGTGATCACGCGGTTAGTCTATTCGAGGAGCAGTGCTGTAGCCGAAACACCAGCGAGCGGCACGATTTATCACGCAAACTATGCACATGCGCACGTAGAAGTAAATGATATATCACCTCGTGACTGATACTTATTGCAGTATATAGCAACGCGCTCACGACATATCCACTCATAGTCGCGTTGCCGCCATGATGCGAGCGCCACTGGTGGCCACCTGCCCTTATATTTATCTGCAATATTTAGTAGAAGAGAAAGGAGCACCACGAAAGTGGCGCGTGTTCACCTTTGCTGCCTTCGAGAATGAAAAATTTCATGCTGCAAAAGGAACAAAGCAACTTACTCAAAGGAGCGCAAGCACCCACGAACACGCCTGTGGGATGCGTGCGTGAATTGTGCAAAAAAGATAGCGTGACAAGCAGCTCTGACAGTTTTACACAGCTGAAATGGTGACTGATTGGCAGCGCTAAAATGTACGCACGTGGCGTTTCTTTGATAACCACCGCATATGCCCAACATAGGTTTCTGACACCACGACCGTTCTTGTAGCCATTTTTATCAGCGCTGCTATCACGCGCTCAACACTGTTATCATACCATGACTGCCGTAGAGTGAGCTCAGGGTAAATTTGGAGCGAAGGATGTGTGAAGCGTAGGAATCATCCATTTCAGCTTGAAGGCCATGGAGTAGGAGGCACCCAGCCCATAAATAGAAATTGACGAGTCTACAGGGGGAAGTAGAACAGACCAGTCGCTGCTGAGAAAATTTTTCAGTAAGATAACAACAATGTTTATTTACATGAGTAGTGGTAGTGGGTCTTTTGAAGAATCTCGTTACTCACATTATAGGTCCTCAGTCTTTCTCATAATTACTACTGGGAAAAGCCGTTGAGCTCTTTACAGTCAAACCAACATATCTTCTACATCCCCATCTGCAAGGGTGGAAGGTCAGGCACCACCCCCTTCTCTGTCCAGGAAAACCGGCAATAGAGCGCCGTGCTTGTCCTGAGATGAAAGAGGAATACAAGACGTATTACTGCACTCACAATCAAAATGACGTAATCGAGATGCCACATATTCCTGAAAACAGGCTGCACAGTCATGCGCCGTCTCACTCTTAGAGAGTGGCACCAGCTGACCGGCTAGCCTTTGGGTGGTCACAACACCATGAAGGTAGCTCAATGTGTGGGAAAGGTGCCTGATGAGTGATCAAAATTGTTCATCTAATGGTACGGTCATTTTCTACAATGTGGGGCGAAGCAGTGCATAGATGCCCACTTCTTCTGAGCAGCCTTTACCGCAAACAGTTCACTCCCAAGCCATAAAACCGTGAAACTCTAGTGGGTGTGTCCAAAGCGCGTGGCCAAGGGCACTAAACTATTTGTCAACAGGGCATCAGTGGCAGCCCCAGAACAAGATCTCCATGTTGTCAGTGTTCCAGATGCACTTCTACAAATGTTGGCGAGGAATTAAGTTTCGCTTACGCAACTATTACTATTTTTCATGTCTGAGTGGCACCAAGCCGTGAAAGCAGACTCTAAGCCAAGGTAGCAAACAAAGGCAGTTAACGATCATGAATTCGAAAGAGAAGAATCGGTGAGAATTTACTTGCTGCAAAATCTTTGTTTACTGTTTTAAATCCACAACAGTGCAAAAACACAGATAGGGTGCTTGCGCAATTCAGAATGAACCAGAATAGATATACCAGTTCGTGAGCTATTTCATCCTTGCTTTTGCATAGAAACTGGGCTTTCTTGATTCGTAGCTGAGGATCCCTCCAAGTGTGTGAAATTATGAAAAAATTATGTATAAAATTACTTCGGTGCAGCTGATAAGAACCTCGCCGCACTGATCTACCTATTATTCTGTTGGGCTTCTCACCTCTACTGACGGAAAGGTCATGAGTAAGCTTTCCTCTCCTCATACAGATCATATAATATTGTAATCGTTTTGGGACACAAAACCTTCAAGCTAAGTATCAGCGCTCAACCTTCTTGGTAATTTCTGCCCGGCAGTTATGAGAACCGGTACTACAGTAATTGAAAAAAATGTGTTTGTGTGGGGTTGTAGCTTATGTTTGTTATTTTAGAAAACTATGTTCCCTGGTGCTTCTACTTGCAACATAAAAAAATATTGCTCATCTCGCTCATGAGAGTCAAAAACAGCAATGTAACTATGCCCTCAACTTTGCCTAAATGATATTGTCACGCCCTAAATGACGCTCAGCTTCTAGAAACAAGTATATTACTACAAGCGTGCTGACCTCCGGAAGTCTCGTTTATTATGTGTGTTTAGATATCGTTTGCCAATTGTGATAGCCACGTGCATTTTGAATAAAACCATTTAAACAAAAAGTCAAAGATGTTGATGCTTCAGACAGACGAGCATGTCATGTTTTTTTAGTCACCTTAGAAAGATTGCAAAGGAATCTGCTTTAACGACATGTTATATTTTCGTACAGTTCATGACTTCTAATTTTTTGTATTTGGACTCAACAACGTTAGATATTTCTAAAGTAACATGCACTAGCGCAAAAACAATAAAGCGGGATCCGAAGGAATGAACCTTGTCTCACCTAATTGAAGTCATTCTCTCTGATGGGACCGGGTAAGTTTACCTCGTTGCTATTGTGCTGGTATGCCACAGAACTATTTTAGCAGAGTACAGTTACATATTTGTTGAGTGCATAAAGTTGAGATGCTTCTGCTTTATAACATGGCTGTTCATATATTTTTGTTGAAATAATGACTGTAGGTACATACTGCATGCGTATATGTCATTCGATAATGCTCATGAACACCTTTATTGCAGACTTTACCAGATTACAGGGGAGAACTCACAAAGCGTCTCACGCATTTTCCTAAGTAGTTTCAAAAGCGATATTCGTTTTTTTTTTGTCTTTTCACAGTTGATGTATTTATTTCCCGCTATCTGATAGCTCCCTGCTCATAACGATGTCTCGCACAGCCTCCGTTATCAGTCAACCTTCAGCTGAACGAAAATAGTGCTTGACGACGTCCTTATGCGATATCACGCCAAAATGAGGTCACAAAGTTTTGCAGTCTGTAACGTTATTATATCGTCATATGGTGATGTCATCACGCAAGGTGTTGATGCGACTGATTCAGGACAGTAAAGCCTACAGCAACAGAGAGAAGATGAAAGTTGGGAGGTTCACCAGATATGGGTTAATTGCATTGGAGGGAGCCCAAAAAGGGCAAGAAAGAGGGCGTAGTTAGAGCGAGAAAAAGGAGAAACAAAATTTGCCCTATATCTGCAAGTTACACTGCAAATGCTGTCGAAAGATGATAGTCTTGCGTCTGGAGATAGTGAAAAAAACGTTTATTTGATGTTCTGCGCAAAAAAAAGCGGTGAATAGTATTCTGGAGGCGCTGCATTAGAGTGCTTCGAGCATGCAGCGGAGGCGAACGAGCGCATCAAGTCACGTCACACGTGAGACATGGGCGCTATCTGGCAGTTAGTTATCTTAGAAAAGGAAGCACAAGGCGTGCGCGCCTGTCCTAAAGGCGATAACATGTAGAACGCAAGGCGATGGGTAGGTGCCACCACCGTGTCGTCTTAGCAAAGCGTTGAATACACCAAAGACACAGACAGACACAGAACTTTATTGAGGTCCTGAGGAACACTACCTCAAGGAGGTAGAGCAGCGGGCCGCTCCCACGTCGGAACGAGTAGGCCGAACCTCACCCCCGCGTCGGAGGCCCTCTGCACAGCCCAGAGTTCATGTGCAAGTTCTGAGCTCTTGAGCGCAAAGCTCCATTTCTCTTCGGTCATGATCCGAGAATCGCGTGATGAGGGGCACTGCCAGAGCGTGTGTTCTAACGTGGATACAGCGCCACAATATGGACATGTTGGATTAATGCTTTCAATAAATAGCTATGGGAACGAAGACTAGGGTATGACCTGAAGTGAAGCATGTGGAGGGTAGAAGCCTGGCCCTATAAAGTTGCATATGAGGAAGGGGGAAATCTTTCTGTCCAGCCGATAATGTTCGGTCACCTCGTTGAAAGTGAGGAGAACATCCCTAAAGGCCATTAGGTTGGAGTCTTAAAGTCCCGCAGGCTGCCCAGCACGGTGAGTAAGTTCGCGTGTTCGGGCGTGGGCTATCTTGTTTTGGTTTGCCATAGAAGCCAATTGTGATCGAAGGTGAGCCGGAAACCAAACAATGGCGTGTTTTGAAATATTCCTATTATCTAAGATGCGAGCTAATTCCGCCGATACCAATCCAGATGCAAAAACTCGCACTGCCGCTCGTGAGTCTGTATAGATGTGTTGCCAGGAGTCGTCAAGGAGAGCGAGAGCTATGGCTACCTGTTCAGGTTTAGCGGGAGTGGTGTTTCTGATAGATGCGGAGTGAATAACACAACACCAAAGAGGTCTCAAAAATGGCAGCATATCCACGGAGTGAATGATGGAGAGTGAGGCGAAGCATCCGTCCATCCATTCGTTCTTGCTTCCGTCCGTCCATGCGTGCGTCTGTGTGGCCACCCATGCGTTCATCCGCCCGTCCGTGCGTCCGCACATCCGTCTGTGCGTCCGTCCCTGCGTTCATTGATGCATCCGCTCCTTCGTCCTTCCATGCGTCCATCCGTCCGTGCAGCCATACATGCGTCCATCCATGCGTCTGTCTGTGTGTCCGTTCATCCACCCAACCTTCCGAATACCACCATCTCGCATCTTTTCATCATATATTCCTGATATAGAAGCACCGCCATCCAGCGGACATTGCAAGGACTGAACGAGAGGAGGCACATGGACACTTCCTTACGGCTTGCGCTTCGTGTCTACTTCCCACCTTTAACCACCTCGAGTTCATGGTATATACTAGTTCACTGTATTCATGGCACTGCGGCCCAACGCTCGCTAAACCTTTCTCAAACCAAAGAGGTTACGCCCTGCGAGTATAACGTAGCAACCTTTTCTTGTCAGATCGTGCTCAATGTACATGATAATGGCTGCTAAGGGGGAATGAGAGACAGGAGAAGTTGGCTTTTAGTTAACGCGCACGCTGCCAATTTTTGTTGTTCGACAACACACAGAATAAATCTTCCACCAGCACCACCTTCGAAGTCAAAATGTAAGACTGGTTACACACTAGTACTACGACTACGAGGGACGAAAAGGTGCCGCTATAAGGAGCTTCGCCCCTAAAAATTGCTGGAACGGAAGCTCTCGCAATACTTTGCCAGCAGTGGTGAAGCCGGTTTTTGCCCTCCAAAAAACCCAGAAACGTGCTCTTTTCAGGTGGTTCTCACTTTCACGTCAAGTGGCTCTGATTTGTTAGTGCAAAGGCTAGGTTAATTGTAAAACAAAAAAGAGCTGTTCCCGAAGAAATATTGCGCAGGGACTAGCATCCGTGATTTCACCTTCTATACGATTTGCTTTGAATTCAAGGCTTAGTGAAGAATTGATTTGATTTGTGGGGTTTAACGTCCCAAAACCACCATTTGATTATGAGAGACGCCGTAGTGGAGGGCTCCGGAAATTTTGACCACCTGGGGTTCTTTAACGTGCACCCAAATCTGAGTACACGGGCCTACAACATTTCCGCCTCCATCGGAAATGCAGCCGCCGCAGCCGGGAATCGAACCCGCGACCTGCGGGTCAGCTGCCGAGTACCTTAGCCACTAGACCACCGCGGCGGGGCGAGGCTTAGTGAAGAAAACTAGTGCAACAAGTAACACCCTTTAAGCACTATCTGACCCGAAATAAGTTGCTACGTTAAACTCGCGGGCATGCGAGAAAAATCAGCCGATCCCAAGCGCAGTGGGAATCGATGATATGCGAATCACGAATGAGAAAGATTGATATGTTACTTTAAACTCAGCAAACGTTAAGAGGTGGTGGTAAATGATGGCGTGCATGACTTTCGTGTCATCATTAGTATGTTTGGATATGTCGCTTACCTTGGTAATCTATTCACGTCATGTGAAACTAACTTTAGTATATGTGGAGTTAGCGAAACGACCGTGAGCACGCTACAAGCGTGGTATGTTTTCATGTTCTTACATAACACGCATGTCAAGATTATCATGTTTGCATCAGTCATATATTTCGTCATCCATTGACGTCACAAACACCAAATTTGTTATATGTGCAGCTAGCCAAACAACCAGGAGGACTTCATGAAGGGCCCGATATACTTCAATGTAGCGTCGACGCGCGCGCACACTGGATGCAACGACGCTACATTAGCAGAACGCGAGCGCTCTATAGTCTGTCGCCAGGCGTGACCGACGCGACCAGCGTCCATCGGCGTGGCCCGACGGCAACCGGCGTGAAATGCTACATGCTGCATTTCGCACTGATGCGTTCCTAGACAACACTTCATCTCCCTCCTTTCGTGACGGAGGGAGGCAATACGCACTGAAACGCGCATGCGTCAAAAAGCAACGTTGCGCGGCGAGCGCCTGCGAGTAGATGGCAGGACCAGCGCCTGGCGTCGCAACGCCGGCTTGACGCGTCGAAATGAACGCCGGCGAGCACACGCACTGCGTCAGGTCGAAATGTATTGGCGCCTTGACTGTGGCAAGTATTCATGTTCTCACAAGACATGCTTCTCATGATTATCATGTTTGCACCAGTTCCGTACCTTCGTCATTCGTTGACGTCACGTAATACCAAATTTGGCGTATGTGAAGCTATCAAAACGGCCACGAGCGGATCACGAGTGTGGCATGTAGTCATGTTATTACATGACACGTATGTCGTGATTATCATGTTTGGATGTGTCATTTACCTATGTCATCCGTTTGCGTTGATCCATACCGAGTTTGGTACATGTGAAGCTAGCGAAATGGCCGCGAGCGCCTCATGAGTGTAGCATCTAGTCAAGCTCCTACATGACGAGCATCTCATGTTCATCATGTTTGCACCAGTATCACACCTTCGTCTTCAATTCACGCCCCGTAATACAAAATTTGGTAGAACTGAAGCTAGCGAAACGGCCGCCAGCGCATTGTGAGCGTGGCATGTGGTCATGCTGTTACATGAAACGCGTCTCATGCTTATCATGTTAGCACCACTCGCATACCTTCGTCATTCATTCAGGTACCGTAATACGAAATTTCGTATATGTGACGCTTGCGAAATGACCGCGAACGCATTATGAGCGTGGCATGTAGTCATGTTGTTCCATGGCACGCATGTCATGATCTTCGTGTTAGTGTCTGTCGCTTGTGTTTGCCATGCAATCATGTCATACCATACCAGTTTTTCAACATGCCTTGTGAACGGAACTACCGCGAGAGCTCCAGGACTATGAAATATAAATCATGACATTCATGACATACATGTCCTGATTTTCATGCTATGGCTAGTCAAATACGTTCTTCTTACAGTCATGTTTTCCTATACCAAGTTTGGTATTGATACCGTTATCGAAACGGCCAGTTGAGCTAAAAGTCATAGGCGGCTAGATAGATAGATAGATAGACAGATAGATAGATAGATAGAAACGTTCAATGTCGTCGAAGTTCGCTAAGAAATGCTTCGTATTTAAAAACGATCCTTCTCGATCGCCGAACGTGCATAGCTCATCATGCCCCTAGTAAGATGGCTGCCACAGCCGCCATCTTACAGTCAGCACGGCTTTTTTTGGGGGGGCGAAGAATTTCCACTCCAGCAGTTTTTTTAAACCTCCTCAGGAAACACTTGCCTTTCCGTGCAAGCGTCATATGGTCAGCGGAGCGTGACAAACGCTATGGTCCTTAGATTTACTTATGTGTGCCTTGTCTAGTAAAAGGCACACATACAGAATATTGACGTGTTATGGTGCCTCAGACATGCGCAATAATTGCTTTCTAATTGACAACCGCACAAGTATGAACACTGAATCCTGAGCAATATTGGTGGGTGTTGCAGATAGGGTCGGCCGTTTGGGGTATCGTCTGGTGCGTCTGAAGGTGCCATTAAACAGGGACAAACATACAACTGTACAGGCAGACGTACAGAGGACGGCCGTTTCGCCAAAACCGCTCGGATTGTACGTACGATGGCAGAAAGCGTAGTAGCGCTTGCACGACCTTTTTCTCTGACGTCGCATCCTGGCGATATTTAGAATTTGGGAATTGATGACGAATTTATGGTTTTAGCTTTGACGAAGCTGAAAAAGTAGCCACCAAAGCATTCCGTGTAGTTGCAGTGAAGTGGTGACTAAGTCCTTTGTCACCAATTTCACCAGCGCTCACGCAGCCTCCTTTTGTTTTCGGGCCCTACATTGTCTATTATCCCCAACACTTACTAGATTGTTTTCATGTATGTCTGTGCCCACCAAGTTTAATTTATTACACAAGCTTAAGCTCTTTTCGCCAGCCTTAAATTCCATCATGACTTACATATTTGCTTGAATTGAATTCATGTGAGGCTATTACGCTGGTTAATAGCTGGCTAATACGGTGACTTCTTTAATCAATGTTCATTCACTGGGTGCAGACACAAGCAATCTCGATCACAATGTTGATCCATTTAAGCAGTCCATATTGTGTCGTATGCCTAAAGAAACAACGCTATTCTCGCAGAAACACCGTTAATATCTGCATTTGCTTTTCTATCTCTACCTGTAAACGAGAGAGCACGACGATGGCGAAATAAAAATGTTTAAACTTATGCTTAAAATCAATGCACGAAATGATTTTGTTTAAATCTATAGAGCTGTATAAAGAACCACTCCGTGATCGTCCTATATCTCGCACTGGCATCGCGAAAATTCCCCATTTGCTAAAGAGAAGTTATGCTGGCGGCCTGTTTAGAACGGCAGCTTGCAGTTGCCAGTGAAAGCCTGCGCCACATTAGTGGAAAAAAGTGTCTGTAGAAAAGGCCCTAGCCAGGGAAGCTGCAGTAAAACGTCAGGGGCAGCAATTCAACAGACCATGCGCGGAGGAGCAAGCAGCATAAAATGGATATGAAAGAATAGAGCAGAATTTGTGCAATAACTGAAACAAATAAATGAAAAATGACTATCTAGCAGGGCACCAAAAACGCAAGAAAACCAGCAGCAGTATCTGAAAATGGGAAGAAATCAAGGATAAAACAAGAGAACCAATGTTTTGCAGGTATTAAAATTTTCACTTGGATAGAACTGGATTTTATATATATATATATATATATATATATATATATGGAACTCACGCTGGCCGGGCTGTTCCCGTCCCACAAGATACCTGACGTATGTTGAAGAGATGGAGACCGTACAAAAATCCATTCGCCTTTACGTCAACACAACGAACTAGAGTGGTGGGTGTGGTTTCTACGCCATGTAAAACTGACTGAAGCAGAAAGCGTGCTCATCAGACGCCGGCAATGCAAAACACACATATACACGAAACATTAAAGCCCGACATCCACCCAACGAGACATAGCTACATGTGCCCGCTCTGAAGTGTACCAGACACCTAGCACACTTGCCCTTAGATTGCCAGTACCATGCAAACCACTACACGCAACCATAGAGGCACGTGCGCCAGGCACCAAAAGCTAACGACGACCATTTCACCGAAACGTGAGAATGGTCTAAACGTGTGCCCAGCATGTCCCCGGGGACCTGGAAGACCAGTGACAACTGCATAGTCGCCAGGACCAAGAGGGTAGTCGAAGCCCAAGGGTTCCTGGACTAGAGATTCCTTCCACGTTGGGTGACAATACCGGACTTCGCCAGGAACATTGTCTAGAAGTGAATGTTTATTTCATATCTTTCGCACCGGAAATATTAATACGAGGAGTATCACATCTCACATTGCATTTTTAGAGAGCGGTCTGACCAGCCAGATGAAAAGTTGAAAAACATGTGCAAACTTTCCAGAAACAGTTAAAATGGTTTCCCATGGTGTTGCATTCCCACTTGAATGTAACAAATAATTGGCGAGTGGAAAAAAACTGAGATTCTTGAAGCATCGATTCAGATATTAACGCCCTTCCTATCCTCATTAAAATGTTGTCGACATTGTGTTGCCAGCTAAGATCCATAAAAAAACAGTCCATTAGCCATTTGTTTTTATGCGTTAGTAGGCAGTGGTCTTCTGTATAAGCTGTGCAATGATTGGATATACTCATTGTATGGACAGTGGCGTACAATCAGCCTATAGCTAAACTGTGCTATTGTACAACAAGAATCCCTTAAATATTGATTACGCTAGGAAGGTTACAAACATTACACAATTTAAAAACAAATTGTGAATCTAATGTTCAACACGCTTTTATGGTGAATGCGCTGCGTTATTTATAGCATTATTACACTGCATCGTATTTTATATTACATTTCAAGTTTTACACATTTAAATATGCCAAATAGTACTCTCATAGCACATATTTGCTCAAAATGTTAAAGTAAAACGCTGAGCAAGAAAACACTTTATAAATAACAAAGATATTTCGGCTCCCGTACAGAGGGATTGCTCTCAAATGACTGAAAGTCAAATGATATAAAGCCATTTGAGAACAATGATTGAAAGTAATTTGATTCAAATGACTTTCTATATTGACTGACAGTCGTTTAAGAACAAGTGAGAACATTTGAGGAAAGTCATTTGTGAACAAGGCCTTCATACAGAAGTGGAACGCCTTTGTTATTTTTAAGGTGTTTTTTTGGTCGGCGTCCTACATTTAACAATTGACCATGGTTACTCCCAACTAGACGACCTTTCGTGATACACTACATATTGTAGTAATGCACCTCTTGATAACTAATAAACTTCCTCGCATCGTTTTCGCATCTCGTTCTGTTGTAGTTCTTCTCATTTATCCATTGCTTGTATAAATAATGTTGCGCATTTTAATATCTTGTCCTGCTGTACCAGCCTGAAGTTTCTTAAGAAGAGTAGGCCATGTCAGTAGACACTCTCCATTTGCCCCCTCGTGCACAATTTGTGAAAAAATGCACTGCAGGTGAAAAAAATAGCCACTTCAATATAATTACAAAGTCATATGGAAGTAGCAGAGATTCATTCATTATTAATGTTTTTCAAGAAAGCCAGAGATCAGTTTATGTCTCAATGCAGCTTGAATATTCATTCTCAACTCAAAAACTTTAGGCATAAGTCATTTTTATCGCCTATGTCACTTGCGACGAGTGTAGAAACCGTGAGGGTTCTGCTCGTTCTATAAATTGCATAAAGCTGTTTTCGTCTAGAAGCGTATACACTGCCATAAAAATGAAGTCTTAGTTAGAAGACTCCCATGGGTGCAATAAACAGTAACTGCAAGGATTTTAGAGAAAGCAACGCCTTGTGCTCAGGTTCCGTATTATGTTTCCTGGATCGCTTTGTGACTTGCTGTATGACAATTTTCGGAGTGCACATTGTTTACCGCTTCTAATTGTAAGATCTCGTAAAGGGAAACTCAGCACTGCGTCATGTTATAAGAAATTTGGTCAGAAACGCAGGCGACTGCACTGCGCATGAATAAATAGCTTCGTAATGTATACGCCATTATTATGTAGCGTTTGCATGTATGCAACCACCTAAAATGACTGCTAGCCTGCCCTCAATGAGTTTCTAGGAGTACATCCATGATCGAATGTCTTTTAAAATACTTGCAACGTCATTTATCGCAACGTCATCTTACGTCATTTATGTAAGATGATTTGTTGACGGCAGGATGCTATCTCGAAACTTCCTTAGCTCTTAATAGGTTTCTATTCACATAAATGACGCGTGTTGCAGTGGCGCATATTTGCATCAGTATTGTCCCTGTACTTTTGAATTTCCTAATAAAAATTTAGAAGTTTATGTAGTTTATAACATAACAGGTATATTGGATTTGTTTCTTTTCATACAAGTCATACATAGTGGATTATTATCCAATATGGAAAGTTCCGAAAACATTTGGCGTGCGAGGGTTCACATCTTTCGACATTAGTGAGCTGCCTCAATTCCCCACATTCCTGATTTCGCATATCCAAAAACTTATGTTTTGATTCATGCCTCTTTGGAACATCTACCAACTTCGTGCGCCGAGAAACAGTTCATTGTTTTTCGTGCCCAAATTATCCCGCGTGCTTGAAGAGCCATGCAATGTACTTTT
The DNA here is from genome assembly GCA_013436015.1 of Rhipicephalus annulatus. NCBI lineage: Eukaryota > Metazoa > Arthropoda > Arachnida > Ixodida > Ixodidae > Rhipicephalus > Rhipicephalus annulatus. The sequence goes on along the minus strand of WOVY01010749.1, from coordinate 49,719 downwards.
TTTAAATTTTGATTTATTAATGCGATATATTTGGGGACGATTTCCTGTGGCAATGAAAGGAAGGCTACGTGGGTGGAGCTACTGCTCCTGTACTCCTCAGCGAAGTAGTCCGGTTCGACTAGCGTTTTGACTGACGGCCGCGTTCATGTAATCCCACAGCACACAATTTGATACACCTGCTTACACAGCGATTTGTGAGAAAAATTTGACACAAGCACCTTCGGCGATTCGTCGGAATAAGTGGAGGGTGACGTCAAGGAGGATTAAAGAAATTTCTGCAGTGGAAATCATTTCCTAGAAGTGAAGCCGTACCTCTGGCAAGATGGCGTCTGCGGCGGCCGTCTTATTACGGGCATGATGAAGTATCACCTGTCAGCGAATAAGAACGGAGCATTTCCCTCGAACGCCCAGCGAGTGTAACGTGGAAACGTTTTTGAGTCACATAGTGCTCCAAGTGCATCTTAGTGTTACTAGCTTTCCTTAGTGAGCCTCCTATTGGAGGCAAAGTAGTTGGGAAGTTAAGTCACCCATACTCGTTTCTCTGCATTACCTCGTCGGGAACAACTGTCTTTTAATCTCAAAATTTTGATAGACTTCAAAGCACTTGATCTCATCAAAGCACTTGATCTCTAAGTGGGCATTATCAGAAAGGAGGATGTTTCCGCCATCCTGGCAATGGCAAAAAATGGCTTCACTTCTGCTGGCAAGGCATTGCTGGAGCTTCCACTTCAGCAATTTTTTTTATCCTCCTTGGGTGACGTGCCCTCGCTTAAAGACAAATAGCCATTTTTACTGTGAGGTGCGCGCGAAACGTGAGATGTTTTCAGGCGCGCAAAACACGAAGTGACTCCTGAAAAAGCAACAACAAATAATGATATCTTCTTGGCGCGTGCAGCGTCTCTTTATAAACAGCATGTAGTAGAAAAGTAATGTTGTTGTTTTGATTACTTTCACGCGGAAAACACGGACGCATTCGAGGCACTATAATCTACTGCGGTGGCACATGCCCAATTTGGCTTCGTAGCCTTCCCTTCAGTGCCAAAGAGAGTTGTCCCCGAGTATAGCAATAATATGGACACGCTAGGCTGAATCTCGCAGTCGGCGTTGACGTGGCTGTTGACGTCGATGTCATGTGCTGCATATATATGTATACGTATCTATATATATGAACACGCAAGAAAGAAAAAAAAAGCCAGAAAAAAGTACTCTGGCACGGGGAATCGAACATCGGACCACCGCGGCGTGAATGCGAGAAGTTCACCACTGAGCCACCGAGTTGTACCTCCTCCAATGGTCAAACACCAAGCAATTTATATGTACCGCTTACCGCGGTTGGTGGGCATCTCGGGGGGCACTATTCTGTTTTCAAGATTATCAGCGAGATGGTGCAATGAGCGCGCGGCAGCTCTCATCTCTCACGCGTACTTTGGCCCGCGGAGAGGAGGGTAATGAAGGATCTTTTGAGCGCTCTTATCTCCCGGTGGGGAGAATCATACCTCTTGGCTCGTGTTGGGCTTGCACTGGGACGCTTCTTTTGTAAGTACGGAGCGCACAAAAGTCACTGCAATTGTTGAACAGCATCCGTTTGCGAAAAGGGCGCGCTTTAAAATCACAACAAAGTAACAACTTAGATGCTTATTTACGTTCTTCTGTACCTGTGAGTACGTTTCGTGCGTCATTTGTGCGTGAGAAACATCGGGCACCCTTTGATCTGCTTGTCATTCCACGCGTGACCTTCCAATTTGTTTTTATTGTGTTCACTGTTTTCCCTTTGCGGCAAAACTGCGAATTTTTTATTTGTTTCACAATACATGATTGCCGTGATGCAGCAGACGAAAGGCAACAATATGAGTCACCTGACTTGGCCTTTAGCACCACATCGTACATTCTTCAAACAGAGCAGCTTCGTTGGCAAAAAAAGAAACATAAGAACACAATAAAAATGTGAAGGAAGAACTAGGTGAGAGCTTATACAAAATAAGGATTACAACAAAGCTTCCGAAAATTGGTTCGATCACGTACACATATATTTGCAAAGCAAATAAGAAAAGAGATAAAGAGTACAATAGTGGTGCGGACACCAGTGTTTCATATTGGAGTATACGTACATGAGTTGTTAGTTGTTCGTTGCGGGTCTGCTTGCGGTGGTCGCAAGAAGACCCGCTCTGCCTAACTTACAGCACAAACTTCCTCAATGTAAATTAATGAAAATGATAACTGACTTTACGGCACTGCAGCTGCGAAGGGCACTGGACAACTCAAAATATTTCCAAGTGTAACTCTCTTCCTAAGTGCAGCTCTCGTCTGTTTCTGTCTTTACCTTACTATCCAATCAATTGTGCCATGCATGACATGCCCAACAGCAACCCTGTGCACAATCGGGAGGCCCCTACTGCACGGGTAATCTAGACGCGGGCAAGAATTGACATTGCACCCACTTGCCTGCCTCTGCGGTAATACGCGGCGCCCTTCTTTGAACGACCATGTGTCGATGAGGCGCTGAGTAGTTAAAGGCCTAAACTTCTTAAAAAATCTTTTTTCCCGCAAACAAACCGCCAGAGCCATGTGGCGTCGTCTGGTCGGGAACAATACGTCAGTGAAAGGAAAGATACACAGACCACAGACATCCCAAAGGTGAGAAGAAGAAAAGGGAGAGAAAGGGACGGGGAAGGGGAAGGGAGAGTAAAAGAGAGCACCCGGGGAGTTTACCTTCTTTTTGCCTCTCTCTCTCCCTCTCTGGTTTAATATTGTATAAAGCTGAGCACCAACGGACTGTACCCTCAATCCTGATGAAGGCCAGACTGGCTGAAACGTCAAAAACAATCACGTTGTGACTCCTCACGGAGGATCTACTTGACTACTTGCAACGCTAGGGCCACTCAATCAACCACCATGCCTGCGTATATATATATATACATACATATATATATATATATATATATTTATATATATATATATATATATATATTGTCACGCAGTTTATTTACGTACAGACCTACTGGAAGGCCGAGAAACGCCAGAAGAGCGAGGAACGCCAACAGGCCGAAAATACAAAACAAACGCAAGCTCGGGTCGCGCGTGCACCAATGCTGTGGCTTGCCGTTTCATGCTGCTTCGTCGTCATTCGCATAGTTCTCTACATTGGCCCCCGGTGAATAGCGTAGCCAACCTGGCGAATTAAGGCGTAGTCACTATAGCGGGGTCGTAATACGGCTTCAGGCGACTCACATTAACAATTTCTCGGCCACGACGGCGTAAGTCATGAGACTGTGTCAATGGCTCAATCTCATAATTGATGGGTGACGTACGGGCGAGAATGCGGCAGGGCCCGTGGTATCGTGCCAGTAATTTCGACGAAAGGCCAGGAGTGCTCGGTGGAACTCAGAGCCAAACCAGAGCACCAGTCGTGAAAGTAGAGAGATGTCGGTCGGTGTCAAGCCGTAGCTTCTGGTGGCCTTGGTCCTCGGTTGTCAGAGAACGGGCCAATCGTCTGCAATCTTCTGCGTACCTGGCAACATCAGAAATTGCAGTGTACTCGGAGGAGTCGGGCGTGTATGGGAGGATAGTGTCCAGCGTGCACGATGGTTCGCGTCCGTACAACAGAAAGAAAGGGGAGAACCCTGTTGTCGCGTGCGTAGCGGTGTTATACGCATACGTGACGAATGGAAGGACAGTGTCTCAATTAGTCTGGTCTGAAGCTGTGTACATCGTCAAGATATCACCGAGAGTGCGATTAAATCGTTCTTTGAGGCCATTCGTCTGCGGGTGATATGCTATCGTCAGGCGATGAACCATGTTGCACTGAGCGAGCAACGCTTGAATCGCGTCAGACAAGAAAACACGCCCCGGGTCGCTCAAAAGTTCGCGGGGAGCACCATGCCGAAGAACAAAGTTGCGCAAGATGAAAAACGCAACTTCCCTCGCGGTTGCTGCGGGTAGTGCAGCTGTCTCCGCGTAGCGCGTGAGGTGGTCCACGCCGACAATTATCCACCTATTTCCAGAAGACGACGTGGGAAGTGGTCCGTGTAAGTCGATACCGACGCGGTCAAACGGACGCGCTGGACAAGGCAGAGGCTGAAGTGTACCGGCAGGGCGTTGAGGTGGGACTTTACGTCGCTGGCATGCAGTACTAGCACGTACGTACTTGCGGACAAATGTGCACATGCCGCACCAGTAGTACCGCTGACGTAGACGGTTGTACGTTTTGAGAGCGCCAGCGTGAGCGCTTTGCGGGTCGTTGTGGAAAGCAGTACAGATTTCCGAGCGCATGTGGTTGGGTATCACTAACAGCCACTTCCGACCTTCAGACGTGTAAATCCGCCGATAGCGTAGGTCGTCTCGAATAGCGAAATGTGTGGCTTGACGGCGGATAGTTCTTGAGACTAAATTAGCTAACGGATCAGTCAGAAAGGCGAGGAGTTGGGAAATCCACACATCTTTGCGTTGTTCCGATGCCATGTCTGTGAAGTCGATTGTTGTTATGACAGCTGAAGAAGGTGACGAGGAGGCTGGGTCAGCCGGTAGCGGCGAGCGGGATAGCGCACCAGCGTCGGAGTGCTTGCGGCCGGATAGGTGTACAACACGAATGTCGTATTCCTGTAGGCGAAGCGCCCAACGACCAAGGCGCCCCGACGGGTCTTCGAGCGATGATAGCCAGCATAGAGCGTGGTTGTCCGTGACGACTTCGAAAGGGCGGCCATAAAGGTATGGGCGGAACTTCGTCAAAGCCCAGACAATTGCGAGGCACTCTTTCTCCGTGACGGAATAATTACACTCGGCTTTCTTGAGGGTTTGACTCGCGTAAGCGACCACGTATTCTTGGTACCCTGGTTTTCGTTGAGCCAATGCAGCACCAAGACCAACACCACTGGCGTCGGTGTGGACCTCCGTAGGCGCATCAGGGTCAAAATGTCGTAGTATTGGAGGTGATAATAATAACCGCCGAAGCGCGGTGAAGGACTGGTCGCACTCTTTTGACCAAGCATAAATGCCTTTGGAAGCTGTCAACAGATTGGTAAGAGGCGCGATGACGGAAGAGAAGTTGCGCACAAATCGACGAAAGTATGAGCACAGGCCGATAAAACTTCGAAGCGTCTTGATGGAATTGGGCTTCGGATAGTCGGCCACGGCGCGGAGTTTCGCCGGATCCGGGAGAACACCCTCTTTGCAGACGACGTGACCCAGTATAGTGAGCTGACGTGCGGCAAAATGGCACTTCTTGATGTTAAGCTGAAGGCCAGCAGAGGTGAGACACGTGAGAATAGCACGAAGACGAACAAGGTGTGTGGAAAAGTCGCGAGAAAAAACGACGATATCGTCTAGGTAGCAAAGGCACGTGTTCCACTTGTAGCCGCGAAGGATGGTGTCCGTCATCCGTTCGAAGGTAGCTGGGGCGTTGCAGAGTCCAAACGGCATGACGTTAAACTCATACAGCCCATCAGGTGTTACAAATGCAGTCTTCGATCGGTCAGGATCAGCCATTGGAACTTGCCAATATCTTGAGCGTAAATATAAAGAGGAGAAATATTGTGCCCCTTGCAAGCAATCGAGAGCGTCGTCGATGCGTGGCAACGGGTACACATCCTTCCGAGTTATTTTATTGAGCCAGCGGTAGTCGACACAGAATCGGATAGACCCATCCTTTTTGCGCACAAGTACAACAGGGGACGACCAAGGGCTCTGCGATGGCTGGATGACACCACGCTTGAGCATATCGTAGACTTGTTCATTGATAGTACGGCGCTCTTCCGCTGAAACTCGATATGGTCGTTGGCGTAAGGGTGCATGAGTACCGGTGTCAATGTGGTGCGTGATGTTCGCTGTGCGACCCAAAGATGGTTGAGCGCAATCGAAGGCAAAACGGAACTCTTGAAGAAGGGACAAGAGTTTGCTTCTTTTTGTCGGCGATAGCTCAGTGTCAACCGAGGGCTGGAATGAGTCTGGCGCAGGCAGTGTGGCCACAGGTGGCGTCATAGCATTGAGCTGGTGGTGAGGTGCATGTTCGGCGAACTCTAGAGGGCGCAAGAGGTCAACGTCTTGTATGTTACCCAAACATTCTCCACGAAGTAAGGTAACTGGCGACGATAGCGAGTTCACGACGAGCATGGCGGTAGCACCGGATTCCACGGTGAGTACGGCAAAGGGCAGGTGTAGGCTACGGCGGCGGGTAAATACGTCAGACGGAGTGAATAAAACAGTTCCGGCAGGAGCGGCCGTAAAGGTCAGGGCTACAAGGGCGGATGTTCTCGGTGCTATTTCCGTGTCTGCAACAACGACAAGTTTGTAAGCTTCAGAAAGAGAATCCACCAAACAAGAGGTTGGCAGCGGTGTAAGGGCAACTTCTGCACGTGAGCAATCTATGACGGCCCGATGACGCGAAAGAAAGTCCCATCCAAGATTGACTTCGTGGGAGCAGGATGCCAGCACAAAAAATTCAATGGCATGAAGTTCACCTTGGATAATGACACGTGCAGTGCACACAGCTGTAGGTTCTATGCACTGCGAGTTGGCCGTGTGGAGCATCAGGCCCGAAAGAGGCGTCGTCACCTTTTTCAACTTGCGGCATAAGGTCTCACAGATTATGGAAACGGCAACCTCTGTGTCGATAAGCGCTTGTGCGGCGGTCCCCTCAACATCGACGTCAATAACGTTTTGCGGCGAGAAAGATGGAGGTCTTAAGCAGTTCGAATCGTATGCAGCTGTTGCCTCCGGAGCTGCAGCGATCAGTTTCCCTCTTCCGTAGCAGGTCGACGACGCATAGGTGACAGGGAGCGTCGTCGTGGCGATGGTGACCGATGGTTTGCGTAGGGTCGAGGACCGTCAGTGCTGTACCTTGATGGCGTCCTAGACGACGACGCCATTGACCTGCCCACGGTGTCGACTGGAGAGGGATCTCGGCGACAGTGGTGGGCGACGTGTCCAGCGATACCACAGGCGAAACAGATGGGCCTATTATCCGGCGTCCTCCAAGCGTCTGAGCGACGGTAAAATGGAGCTGAAGATCTCGCATAGGGATACGGCGCCGCCATTGGGGTTCTAGGCACGACATAGGGTGGCGTGGCAGGTTGAGCATACGGCATACGCTGTTGCGTAGGCCGAGCAGCGATGGCGGCGTACGTGAGAGGCGTTGTGACTGGTGGTTGCTGATGCACCGGCGGAAGGGCTTCAGCGACTTGGGTCCGAATGATGTGTTGGAGGTCCGGTGCCAAAGCTTGCGTGGGTTCATGTGTCAGTGGCAGCAGCGACAGCTGGTGCGCTACCTCTTCGCGGACGAAGTCCTTGATTGTCGAAAGCAGCGGCTGCTGGTCGGTAGGATGGGCAGCTAGGTGCAAGTTTGCGAGCGTGTCTGGCGTCGTGAGGGCTTGACGAGCAATTGCGCGCTGCCTACGAAATTCATCGAAGTTTTGACAGAGGGAAACGAGGACAGCAATAGTGGGGGGATTGCTCGCGAGCAACATCTGAAAGGCACCGTCGTCCATGCCTTTTAATATGTGCCTGATTTTTTCTTCCTCAGGCATGGTAGAGTTAACGCGGTTGCATAGATGCAACACATCTTCAATGTAGCCTGTGTAGGTCTCGCCTGGTTGCTGCGCACGGTGACGTAAACGGTGCTCGGCTTGAAGCTTGCGTGCCGCAGGTCGTCCAAAGACGTCCGTAATAGCCATCTTGAATGCAGACACGTAGTAATGTCAGCTGCGTGGTTATTAAACCACAGTTGCGCGGTGTCCGCAAGGTAGAATGTGACGTAGCCCAGCTTACTTGGGTTGTCCCATTTGTTACTTGCGCCGACTTTGTCGTACCTCGCCAACCAATCTTCGACGTCCGACTCAGTGGAGCCCGTGAAGATAGGAGGGTCTCGTTGAGGATACACGGCACCGCAAGTGACATGGACGGTCGAAGGTCCCACCTAGAGAGGCGTCTCGGTGGCCATGTTCGTGTCACGTAGAGGGGGAAGCTTACGGGAGCGAAGTTCCAGGTTTGTACGGGACTCCACACACCTCCACCAGATGTCACGCAGTTTATTTACGTACAGACCTACTGGAAGGCCTAGGAACGCCAGAAGAGCGAGGAACGCCAACAGGCCGAAAATACAAAACAAACGCAAACTCGGGTCGCGCATGCACCAACGCTGTGGCCTGCCGTTTTATGCTGCTTCGTCGTCGTTCGCATAGTTCCCTACAATATATAAATATATATATATATATATATATATATATATATATATATATATATATATATATATATATATATTGTAAGGATGAGAGCGCCGCTGTGGTGCGGGAGTGCGCTAGAGAAGCCAGACAGCGAAGGGGAGGAAGACGAAAGCTTCAAACAGATTCAGACTATAGAATATATCAACACTTTTAAATTATTTCTTTCCAAAACGCCTTATTCATTGTTTATTTATTGTAGTTGCCGAATTTTCTATATTTGTTATCTCTAATTGTCAATTTCTACTACTTAATTTTTTTCTTTTCATTCTCTCAGTAAATAAAGACGTGAGCTAACAAATAGTAGTCTCGTTATACCTACCCGGTTCTTGCCCAATCCTCCAGCGTTGATGTGTGCCACGGATTTTAGGCTCTTCCTTCCTTCCTTGCAACGATCAGGTGTTTTGAAGTTTTTTAAGTTGAAAGTTTATTGAAATTGATTGGTTACAAATGGTGGTTACAATGGGGTTTACTACTGATACAGAGGGAGGTCCCAAAGTCAAGAGACTGTACAGGGGACCTCCCATAAGAGCTGAGTAAACAAAAGTACTTTAACGCAACAAAAATGTGTACACAAAGTAAACACTCAAAAAGAAGCAATTAACACTGAAACATCGTTGGATTATTTAAAAATTACAAAAGAAAGCAGAGATGATGAAATGATGAAATGACTATGCTGAATGCAGATAATTCCGAAGGTTGATTTTGAATGCGTGGAAATTGGAGATATTTTTAACATGGCATGGTAATGAGTTCCATAGATGTGTGGCTGAAAAGTTAGTAGTGAACTTACCATAATTAGTTCTGGGTTTCGGTAATAAGAAGCTATTGCTGGATGCGAAACGTGTTGACAAAGAGTAAGGATACTGGCTTTTGATGATTATAGGGAACGGGAGCTTTCCGCTGATGGATTTGTGGATTAGTATTGCGAGGGAATATTTATGTAGTTTTCCCACCGACAGAATACCGTTAGAGGTGAGCAAAGGCAATGCTTCTGATGTGTAGGTGCTATGTGTCATGATGCGAATAGCCTGATTTTGAGTGTGTTGCAATGGAGATAAATGGACTGGATACGTGTTTCCCCATGATGATATGCAATAATTAATATACGTATGAATGAAAGCGTAATAAAGGGATATTAGTGTGTTCATATGGAAAAAATTGCGAACTTTAATTAATATCCTAATGCCATAAGCTGTCTTCTTTGTTAACGATGAAACATGCTCATCAAATTTTAGGTGCTTATCTAATGTGACTCCGAGAAACATGACACTGTCAGTAGGATAAAGTGTGTTTGAAGCGAAAGTTAAAGACGGTGATCCTGAATAAATCCTATGCTTAGAAGAAAAGATGACGAACTGAGATTTTGTAGCATTTATCTGTAGTTTATTTTGCCGGCACCAGGTAACTATGCTGTCCGCGTCGTGGTTAAGCTTGTAGATTAATGAATCAAGGTGGTTGTCTGAGCAGAAAATAGTAGTGTCGTCAGCGTAAAGAATACAGTCAGATGATTTTAGGCATTGTGAAAGATCATTGATGTATATTAAAAATAAGAGAGGTCCTAATATTGATCCCTGCGGTACCCCAATGTTACTTGTTTTAGGGTGTGAGTAAGTGTTAGATATAGACACAATATATTCTCTATCTTTTAAGTAGTTACGTAGTAATTTCAGTGGCGGGCCTGCTATTCCAATAGACTCTAATTTAGCAAATAGTATATTGTGAACAAGTGAATCGAATGCTTTAGATAAATCAATAAAGAGCGCCCCAGTCAAATTACCTGCATCAATTGCCTGCCGGATTTTATCTGTCAAGTAAATTAATGCTAAATCAGTTGAGTATCCCTCCCTAAATCCAAATTGATTTGTTGATAAGACATGAAATTTTGAAAAATAGGAAGACAAGCGTGTTACTATTAGTTTTTCAACAACTTTGCTAAAGAATGAGAGTATAGCTATAGGTCGATAATTAGATGTGAGACGCTTATCTCCCTTCTTGAAAACAGGAATTATTTTGGCTTTCTTCAAGGAACTTGGAAAAATTCCCGTGGTAAAAATAAGGTTTACTATGTGACAAAATGTTTTAGATATTAAACTTGCTATGAGTTTTATGAGAGAGGGGCGGAAATTATCAATACCGGGCCCGGTATTTTTTAGACTAGAAATGATAGTGACTATTTCTTCAGGTGTCACGGGGTGAAGGAAAAAGCTGTGAGGCATGCGTGGGTAAGACTGGGTCAGAGGATCGTCTTCCCGTTGCTTGTCTGTACAGAAGAAGTTAATAAAAGAGTTAGCAATGTCTAAGGGATTATCGAGAAGTAGGTCTCCCGATTTTATCATTGTTATTTCGCTATGCTGGTTGGATCTACCCAAAAACGAGTTTAAAATTTCCCACTGTTTTTTTACATCATTACCGGTACACTTAATTTTATTTTCATAGTACTGTGTTTTGGCATGTTTGAGTAGTTTTCCTAAACGATTAGAATATTTTTTATACCTATCATGAAGCGCAGTATTGAACGGTTGTTTTTTTGTTTTTCTGTAAAGGTTATCTTTTTTCTTCAGGCAATCAAGCAAACTGCTAGATAGCCATGGGTTACGAGGAGCTGAGAACGGTTTTTTACAGTTCATTATTTCGGTAGAATATGCAAGGGCATTGGAAATTATCTTTGAAAATGTATCGTAGGCAGTTTCAGGGTTATCGCACGCGATGACTGGGTTCCAGTCTGTAGCAGATATTAACTCAAAGAACTTTGTTGAATTGAGCTTCTTTCTGGTTAGGCCTGTGACAATAGCGCAAGGAGTGTAATTTAAACGCACAAATATTGGATAGTGATCGGTAACAGAGGCTTCGACAACGCCGCAGTCAGGGTTAGTAAGGAGATTTGATAAAACGTGGTCAATAAGTGTACCTTGTTTATTTGCGGGACATCGAGTTGGAAGCGTAACTAGGTTTTCATACCCAAAGCCATTTAGGCAGTTAACGTATTCATTGAACAGTGTGTTGGATGGATCTAGGAGGTTAATATTGATATCGCCCATGATAATGACATTTTTCTGCTCCAGTGATAATTTGTGCAACAAATTACCAAGGGCCGAGCAATAAGCACTTCCACATGATGATGGTGAACGATAGATGCAACCAACTATAAGGTTTTTTTTTGTCCTGTGAAAAAAATGAATCGTGAAATTCAACCCAAACAGATTCGCAGTTAGCCACTTTGAGTGTCAAGTCAAGTCGTCTATGAAAACGCAGTTCCGAGGACACGAAAACAGCCGCACCACCATGATTACTATTATCGCGGTGACAGTATTCAGCAGAGTATGAGGGGAAGGTATACAAGTGATTATGAGATGCGGAAAGCCACGTTTCGCTAATACAAATCACAGAAAACTTGTGACTAGTTGATGATAAGAAAGTTGTGATACCATCCATGTTTTTTTGCAGACTGCGTGCATTAAAATGAATTAGTGAACGGCAGGGCAAGGAAAAATAGGTCTGAAGTTCGTGAGGTCGAATGTACGAAGCCATTTCACGTAACTGAAAGATTGACTACTAGACTGATTGCAAAATGTTAGGCAATATTGCATAAATCAGAATCGGAAGCAATGCGAATTACCCGACTGTCGGGAGACTTCCGCACCTTAATCTGGCAATTTTCCGTCCAGATGAACTGCCATCCTTTTTCTTTCTTTAAGGCAAGTGCCCTAGAGAACAAGCGCTTATTGTCTGGTGATAGGTGCTCATTCACAAATATTGCCTGTGCGTTCTCTCCTGAATACCCTATACTTCGAGTGTTCAGCCGCGCCCTTCTGGCTTTCTTCATGAACTCGTTCTTTTTTTCACGAGAGCAAAACCGCACAATTATATTTCTTTGACCGGACTTTGCAGGTACACGATGTACCGTGTCGACATCGCTAGCCGAGACCTTACAGTTGATTTTGTCGCCAATGGCAGTCAGGATTGCGGAACAATCCTCTCCTTGGGTAGAGGGCACCCCTTTTATTTCCAAGTTATTTAACCTTGAGTACTGCTCGAGGTTGGCGACTTTACTTTGAAGGGCCTCATTTTCTGCTTTTAGAGCGCGATTTGCGGCAGTCAGCTCGAGCTGCTGGGAGCGTGTCGACTCGACCACCTCGTTCAAGAGTTTTAAACTGTCATCCATACGACCAACTTCAGCTCTCAATTCACCGACGTCTAAGCCTGCGTCCTGAAGCTTGGTTTGTATATTAACAACAAGCCGGTCAACCAATTCGTTCAATCTAAGTTTGAATAAATCTTCTAGCTCGTCTAAGCGCTTGCAGAGTTCGGCATTCGTCGGCATCGTGTAAAATGGCTAAACACGTGAGTACAAAGTGAGTATACAAGCCGTAACACCAACAGTAGCAGCAGCAGTTGCTAGACTAAGAAATTCTAAGGAAGTGTCAAAAATGAAGCAACCAACCTGTGAAACCAAGGAAGTTCGCTTAGATGCGTGCTTGTGAATGCAACTGCTGCTGCTACAACAGTGATGCTTCCGCTGGGACGGCTTTTATGACAGAGAAACGGGCCGCGTAGAAGCAGCTTGGGGGCGGCTTCAGCGCAATCTGCGCCAAGGCCAGATGAGTAGTCCTTTTCGCGCAGGCACGTGTACGATGCACGGATGAGAACCCAGGTAGTCGCCGCGGCTATCTGTGAAACCAAGGAAGTTCGCTTAGATGCGTGCTTGTGAATGCAACTGCTGCTGCTACTGCTGCTGCAACTGCTGCTGCAACTGCTGCTGTTGTGTTTATTTGTCGCATTACAATCGCGCCGCCGTCATAAACAAAGCCACCTGCCCTTCAGCATATTCGGCAATGTGAACCTGCCAATCCAGAAAGGCCGTCCACGCTTCTAAGGCCATGGTATCCACAAGCTTGCCACCGCAGGAAGCCCCGTTCGGTGACGCCATTCAGGTCTCTCGGTATCCGCTGACCTAGTGTTGAACAAGCACCGTCCGGCGAAAGCGTCCAGGCCTTCTCGGCGTCTCAACAGTGTTATACCAACGCTTTCATTCAACGGGTTGCCGCCACTTCTACGATTCCGAACATGGCCACGCTGATTGCTGCGCCAACAGCGTATTCTTCGGCCGCGGCCAATGGTTCCACGGGCGGCTCATCCGACGATGCTGCAAATATCATGCGCGAAGCCGAACGCATGCTCCAACAACTGCATAACTTGGCGCCTTTTAAATATGAGAACTCATTCCCCACCGCGAATACCATGACTCACCACGTTCATCGCTCCTGGCTCTTCGAGTTCCTCGCTCGTCCTACCTACGGCGTGAAAACAACCGCATCCTTGTACTCTACATTACCATCAGTGGTTGCACAGGAACCACGGAGTTCCAACGATTCGAGGACGATATCGTTCGGTGGGTCGATCCGTAAACAATCTTGGCAGCCACTAGGCATGTTCGGACCAAAATAAATGGCTTGTGTTCAGCGACCACCTTAGTGGTACTGCAAAAGCCTGGCACAACTACGGGGGTGTGCAACAACTATAATGGCTTCAGTGGTGTGCAAGGCTGACTGCAGTTTTCCAACTGCTTGTTTATGCCACTGCTGCTCCCAACGCAGCTTCCCTCTATCGCTTTGATGGGCAAAGGAAGGCACGCAACATCGACGTGGTACATCGACTCTGTACCACCACTCATTCGAACTTGGCTGGTATTGAAGATGAATCTCTAAAAGCTTTCCACCTCGAGGCTACAGCTGTATGCTGCAGTTTACCACTCCAGCAGGTAGACGCTTTTGTCGATACCCGAAGCAAGTTCATCACGGCCAGAGGCTGCTACCAAAGACTTACCTTGTGAAGGGCGTTGCTCTAGCGAGACCACCGCCTAGAATTGTCTCGGCTGTGCTGCAGTGACCTTCACAAATTCGCCCACTTACGGCCGAGCTGAAGTGGAGCAACAGCTCGACGGTTTCTCGGAGTCCTCTAGCCCGACGACAGAAAACTTCTCCATCTGTATTACGATTGACACCCGACGCAGGTGCGACACTCAAGTGATGCTCTCAGTACCCATGCCGGTACCCAACGCCATTATGTCAGTGAAAGCGACTGAGACCATTCCTCGCGCAGAGCAGTTAGAGCAGCCAGCCATACAATGACTTTTACTGAGGCAAGTGGAAGCACAAGCATCGCCTATGCTTGACACGCCTACGTTGATGGCGCCGGTACAGCTTAAGACAACTATTACTGGTCTCACTGACCAAGATGATAAAGAGAACTTCGGCACTGAGGATACAGACAGCAGCCAGTACGATGAAAGCTCCACATAATGTCCCACCATGGATACCAAGACCGGCAGTGTATTATGTTCTCCGCCACATATCGCAGAAATTGTTTGCCCACTCTTGGCAACAGCTAGGGTACCAAGCGCGCATTCTCGTATGCTGTTGTGGACACCCCCGTCAACGTTTCTACGTGTGTCGCTGATTCTGCGGCCCGTCCAAAGGCCACTGTCAGGTGTAAGTTTAACAGCTGCCCACAAAGAGTCTCTGCAAGGCTGAGACCGACGACAGCGATGCAGCCAGTCTCGACCTCCAGATACACTTAAGGCAGACTCCGGCATCCAGCTGCAGCGTGGCACAGGCCAGCGTCCAAGATGAAGCCTGTATGTACCTCCAGATGCCGGCCTCTTGGCGGACACCGGGACAAACTCACAGCAAGTCCGAGAGCTGCGGCCACAATAGGGCAGCCAGTGTCAGCCACCTGAGTCCTCCACACCTTTGTAAGAGACATCGTCACGTGCAAAACAGCGACCTTCAAGACACAGCCAGTACCACCCACCAAAGACAATTCATTGCAGTCATGACCGAGTGTAAGAATGAGAGCACTGCTGGGGCAAGGGCGCACGCTAGAGCATTATTCTTGACATACGCAACGTGTTTGGGAAACATACCCTCCTCAATGCCCTCTTTGCAAGTTTGGAGTGCGCCTAATTAAATAGCAACATTATTTTTCCTGTGCGTCGTTCATACGACCAACGGACATGTTCGGACTGCAGTATTAGCTTGAGGTCCAAAAAGCTGATGCACGCACGTTGTGGCAATTCACACGTCGCAACAAGCGGTGCTATACATTCATGGAAAATATTCACCGCATCATTAGGCTCTTGTTCAAATTGTGCATGATCTGTATTGAACAGTACCAGTTATTCGTATACAAATCAGAATCTTTGTGCGACATTAGTGTGCTGTAACCACTCGGGCAACGCTGTCTAGACTGGCCACTGTTGCCATTTGATACGGTGCACTCCAACCTTGTAAAGAGGGCATTAGTGAGGGCATGTTTCACAAACTCTTTGCGTAAGTCATGCGAGCACTATACTAAAACAAGCTTTCTTAAGCAAACAGAGCGCCTGGCTTTGGAAGGGTACCCTTCCCACGTATTTTCAGCTGTTGCGGAAAGCATGCTCCGATGCTTGAAAGTGGGGACCAGATGCAGGACTAGGTGACAACTCTAAGGAAGAAGACTGTGGTGGTGCCATACATGCACAGGTTGTAACAAGACCTGAAAACGATTGCCCAGCATTGCGACTTCTGGGTGGCGTTTTCGGCCCCTAAACAACTCTCCAGGTTGTGCAGAGTGGTGCGCTCTTCACCTTAGAACAAGGTCATGTGTGAAACTAAGCACCACCGTCCTTTTGTGCCGTGCGAGCAAGGGTAGTATTTTCTACGTCACTCTCATGCGGCATTTACTACGCTGGACAGACGGGCAGGTATCTTAACGTTCGTCTCAGAGACCACCTGCTGGGCCTATGTGGTGGCCAGCAGTCATATAACGATACATTGTCGAGACTTGGGCTGCGTCCGCACTTTGAGGGTACAATTGTCCTAGCCAGGCATGGCGAGTAAATTGTGAGAGAAATTTTAGAAGCAGCGAAAAATCAGAGACCGGAGTGTTAGCACGCCTTCCATTTCTCTCTAAAGTAAGAAAATAAGTTACCTGCATCACAGGCCTTTTTAGTAGTTTTAATCTGTGTTTGCACTGTTCTTATCCTTCTTTTGAGTTTTAACGTTTTAGACCTTGTTTGTCTTACGTGTTTGGCTGCCTGGGCTTCTGTGGCTTTAATGTGTTCGACCCGGTTGATTTTGGCATGAAGTGCATATTTTTTTCCATCTTCTTTTCCTCCCATCATATTGGAGGTGTACGTTGTAGCGTGATTGCTTTCATTTTTTTTTCTTTTCGGCAAGTGGTTGTCACGTGGTTTTAATCGCCAATTTCATCCTGTTATCTTCTGTTGTTTACATGCGTGCCTAAAAAAAGGCCCTGTGTTTGAAATAGTAATTCAGTTGTGAGCACAGCGCTGCGTGTGTGTGTTTTCTAAAGTGTCGTCTTTTTCGCGCTGATAAATCAATCTAAATTGATATGTCACTTTTAAATCAGCTCAGCGTTACAAGCTGGACATCAAATACAATGTACGTGACTTCCATGTCATGGTTATCATGTTCGGACGTCTCAGTACTCCTTGATATAACTTTTTTAGCACACACAAAAAATACGGCGACAAAAAAAACAGAGGAGCGCTAACTCACAACTAAGTTATTTTGGAATGGAACAAAACATATAAGGACCTGAAAATCAGCTCAGCGCATGTGCAAGTCATGTGACAGGCAAACACACAAACACAAGGCGAAATGAAAAACTGCACTATCTATATGTTAAAGCCTCCGATCATTGATGATTGATTGATTGATTGATTTGTGGGGTTTAACGTCCCAAAACCACCTTATGATTATGAGAGACGCCGTAGTGGAGGGCTCCGGAAATTTCGACCACCTGGTGATCTTTACCGTGCAACCAAATCTGAGTACACGGGCCTACATCATTTCCGCCTCCATCGGAAATGCAGCCGCCCCAGCCGGGATTTGAACCTGCGACCTGCGGGTCAGCAGCCGAGTACCTTAGCCACCAGATCACAGCGGCGGGGCAAAAGAAGGTGCCATCAGCACTCCGATGGTTGACTAGTACCATCCATAAGAGATGGTATTAGTCTCGCGGACACAATGACAGCTTCGCGCACACGATCAATAGTTCACTTCAGATATTCTATGTCAAAAAATAAAGTGCAGTCAAAACATTGCCAGCCTGGCCCAACATCAGAAGTACTACTTGTGTTTCAGGCTAATAGCGCAGCCGATGTTCGGCCTTTCTAAGGTTTGGTAGTAGTGCAAAACATTGACACTATGCCACCATAAGAAGTTTATCATTTTTTACCACTGCAGCCACAATGTTCTACGGAACTTCAAACTTGACCAATTACCCGCTCCTAGGCTAGATACGTGGGTTCATGTGCCCGATAGCACGCACAAAAAAAGAACACTGACACCACAGACAACCATGCGCTGCTAATTTGACCCCAAAGCCAGACCATTCACACGGCCTGCCATCTTGACGTTGTGTGCAGCAGCTCAGACTAAATCACTCTTTTGTGTTTCAGCAACACAAGAAAACACGACCTATATATTTAACTATACAATGCAAGATTGTGCTGTCATATTTAAGCAGTCATGGAATAAAACAGGAAAAGGTAAGCACCAACACCACCTCAATATTTATTCAAAGCACATGACTACACAAATGAAAATTTTACTTTCCTTACCGTCTAAGAAAAAAGCCTTTTAGGCAGAAAAATTTCGATACCTAATTCAATATGAGAAATCACCACCCAGGGCGTCAACAGGCCGCGACGTCACTGGCAATAACAGTGGTAAGAAACATCAGGCGACATCACTAGATAACTTCACCATGACGTGAATTTACCAAGAGTTATGGTACGCTGTTTTGATGTCTTTAAGAAATAACTTGACGTGCCCTTACGTGATAACCTCATCCCGTGACATCATCACTTGGTCTAAGTTAGCAATGGCAGCATCTTTGATCGGCGAAGCATTGCAGAACAATGTTAGACGCAGAACAGTTGCTTTGCCTTTTATTCAAGAGGCGGCCGGGAGCCACGTTCGGTGTAAAAATTTTTGATAAGGAGGGAGAAGAAGAAGAAGTGGCGGACTCCTCTGTTTAGAAATTGGTATAACATGAAAGAGAAACGTGTCCTCACAGATGAAGTTGAGCTTCTTTTGTGCATCGTTTGGCCACAAGGGTGGAGAGATGAATGCTACAAGTTGCAATATCTAGCAAATAAAGGCAAGCAGCTAGAAGTATGCTTCGTGCTGCTCAGGCATATAGCACGAACGGAATGACCCTTCAGCGAACGAGTGCTGACTAACAACTGTCAAAGCTCGACATTTAAAACGTGCTGTTCTAAGAGATACAAAGAAGTGTGAAGCTATTGCGCGAGTATTTACAGGCTGAGTGCGAACAACTCTCAAAATTCTTACTTCATCAATTCTGAACAAATAGCGCCGCGATAGCAAGCGAGGTAACCTTCATGCTCTCTTAAATCGCGAGTTTGATATCCAGCCGTGCACGATAGTTTATGCCCTTGGAGGCGCGTGCTCAGAAAAACGCGAGAAGCAACGATCAAAAGAGCATGTCCAACGTGAACTCTCGAGCTATCTCCCAATTTATGATGAATTAGCGATAGATTAGCGAAGCTTTGGGCTTCGCAAATTAGTATAAGATATTTATTGATGAGCTAGCAAGTTGGAGAACGTGTGCTACAAGGTATAGTGTTTTCAAGTTGTGCTCTGCGGAGCGAGGTCGTAGGTTCCACACCAAGCGAAGGAAAACTTTCTTCTCTTTTTTTTCCGTTTCAGACTGAGGGTATTTATTATTAAACGTCATGTTCCTGACGGAAATACGTCTGCGATGTCGTGGGGAACCTCGGCATAAAACACTTTCGTTTTAAAAGACAAATTTTGTGTCAGAGTCGTTGAGGACAAATGCATGAAGTACAGGACAGTGTTTCTTATCTTCACATTACTTTTATGGAGAACATCTGAGAGAATTCTCGTGGTTTTCGTGAGCACTTTGCATTTGCTGTTTAACAAATCTTTGATTTTGTTTTATGTACTCATGAAAGACTAGCGGCAGCTTTGAATTACAAATTGCTAATAAATGTGAATGAAACGTCAGGCAAGTAGAAAATAACGCTTCGCTATCCACATTTGAATAAGGCTATGAGAAAAGTGGATTACTTAACGAATTATAAAACGATTGGGATGCTGCATTGAAACAGAAAAGTTGGCTGGAATCGCCAGCGGCCAGCGGCGATCTTATATGTGCCCTGCCGTAGTGGTGTAGTGGCTAAGGTACTCGGCTGCTTACCCGCAAGTCGCGCGATCCAATTCCGGCTGCGGCAGCTGCAGTTTCGATGGAGGCGAAAATTCTATAGGCCTGTGTGCTCAGATTTGGGTGCACGTAAAAACCCCCAAGAAGTCGAAATTTCTGGATCCCTCCACTACGGCGTCTCTCATAATCAAATGGTAGTTTTGGGACGTTAACCCCACATATAAATCAACCAACCAATCAATAAATCGATCTATCAATCAAACATCCCAGATAAGTTAAGTTAGTATGGGTCACCTAGCCAATGCTGTCTTCTGTCACTGACAGTCTCAGCGAGTTCTTGCTTATCCATCAACATCGTGACAAGGTGCAGCCAGGCGTATTTTTTGTGTAACCTCATGAAAATACAGAAGGCATAACATGGAGAGACTTGAGCGGGCTGTATAAAGCGGCAGAAGCATAAAATCTGCGAAAGAGAACTTGTGCATTGGCATAAATCTGATGTATGCATTCAGAGGCATCGAAGGAAATTTCATAACAAATGTGGATAAGTTGGTTGAGGTGGCGGAGGAAATATTCAGAGAGCTGTGCAGGCGACAGAACAACCGGAATAATATATTGAGAAGGATTTTCCCAGAGAAATTCGTAGTCCTACCTGTAACGACAGCGGAAGTCAAGAATGCCCCAGAAAGTACACGAAGCGGTAAAGCCACTGGTGTGGATAAGGTAACCGCGGATGGGCTGAAAGGTGGCGGAATAATATTATTTAAAAATTAGCCAGCTTATATACGAGGTGTCTCTTGACGGGCGGCCTACAAGAATCTTTGAAGAACGCGAACATCATTTTAATTCATAAAAAATAGACGTTGGGAACATGAAAGTTACAGGCGGATCAGCTTACTGCCGGTTCTCTACGAACTCTTCACAAAACTATTAGCTAATACAATCATGGAGACATTACAGTTCAATCAACTAAAAGACCAAGCAGGATTTCGTACAGGCTATGCCAAAATACACCGTATTCATACTATTATTCAATCTATAGCGAAATGCTATGAATACAACCAACCCCTGTGCTTAGCTCACATAGAGAACAAAAAAGCGTTTGTCTCATTCGAATGTCAGCAATCACGCAGGCACTATGGAGTCAGGGCACCAACAAACCCCTTCATAAACAAACTGGAAGAAATCTACAGTAAATCCACAGCCGCCATTGTTCTTCCTAAAGAAAGCGACAGAATCCCAATGAAGAAGGTTGTAAGGTGGCAAGACAAGGTCATTCCAATGCTATTTACCACGTACTTGCAGGAGGTTTTCAGAACCCAGGATTAGAAATATTTAGAGAAAAAGTTCTTAGAGTGTATATCAGTAACCTGGGATTCACTGACGACATTGCCTTGACGAGTAAATCAGGGGACTAATTACAACTCATGGTTACTGAACTGTGCACGGAAAGCAGTAGAGTAAGTCTGAAAATAAAAATGCGCTAAACTTTAGTAGTGTGCAACAGTTCCTCCAAAAAAAAAACAATCCGCGATAGCTGAAGACACGCTGAAAGTTGTCACGGAATATTTCTACTTAGGACAGGTTGTAACCGTGGAGCCGGACAACGATGAAGCGAATCATATTCGGCAAGCATTCTCAAACTATGACTAGCATGCTGACACTCTCAAGAGGAAAGTATATAACAGCTGCATCTCGCGGGTACTTTTCTGTGAAGCAGAAACCTGCAGGATTACAAAGAGGGTTGACCCAATACATTGAGGACGATGCAGTGAGCGATGGAGAAGAAAATGATAGGTGTAGCCTCAAAGGAAAAGGAGAAAGCAGAGTGAGTTATGTAAAAAACTGGGGTCAATAATATCATAGGTGAAATTAAGAAGAAATAGAGATGTGTTGGGACGTGTCGCGTAGGCAGGATAACCGCTGGTCAATAGGGGAGCTAACTGAATTCTCAGATAAGGCACACGCAAAAAGTGGAGATAGAACGTCAGGTGGGCCAATGAGATTAAAAAGTTGCCAGGTATAATGTGGCAGCAGGTTTATTGGCGGAATATTGGAGAGGCCTTCGCCCTACAGTGGGTGCAGTCAGGCTGATGGTGATGAAAAAGACGGGATACGCAAGGTGAGGAGCATTCCTGTAGGCCCCTCTCGAGTCTGAAATGAAGATGTGTGAATACAGGTATGGGGAAGCTAACGCAACGGCGACCCTATCTGCAAATCTTATATTTCTTGCTCTGAATATTATGCCATTCACCAAGATGTTTGACGAAGAGTTGTAGTCATGTACCACCTCCCATGGTGAGGGCTGCATGCGTCCAGGTAAATCATGCCGTGTTTGTTCTCACTGTGGCAGGCCAGTGCCTGCGCCCACGCTGTGGTCGCCCCGTGTCAAGTGTGCTTGAAGGGGGTGCACGTAGAGGGCACATCTACAGATTTATGGGATCCAGTTTCAGTTTTATTTGCAGGAAAAAAAAACAAAAACTTCCCTGCGGGAGGCAAAGACTAAAGGCTAAATAGCCTGACGAGGTCTTGACCTCCTGATACAGTCTGCATCAGTGCCATATTACACATATTCACACATCAGTAACATACATATACAAATAAGTGACATTATACATATCTTATTTAGTTACACAGCTTATTTCTACATGATATACATTCAGAATATGTTTTACATAAACAGGAAACAATTTTGGTATCAAACGATTCTGTTTAAGTATCATTGTTCACAGTAAGAAAAAAAATCAAGTCAGTATACAAGTATTCCTAAATATAAAAGCCTATGGATCTACTATGTCTTTAGTCAAAAGAAGAAAGGATTTATGATGACATTTAAATTGTTTAGTTTTCAGAGTAAAGTCTATATTCGATTCGTGAAGGTTTAGCAATTGTATGATCTTATAATCAATAGCCTGCTTGCCATAGTTCGTGCGTGTTTTCTTAGTTTTGCGGGTAGAATTTCTGAAGCCATATGTTGTTGATACAGTGCGTGGAAAGGAATCCTGTAGTTTATGTTTGTGGATGTGTTGCATCAGTTTAAGATTATATACTTTCCTAGCAGATAGAATTCCAGGTTTAAGAAAAAGCGGCTGAGTGTCTAAGTCCTTGGGGTGACCTTTATATTTTTCTATTACACGGAGCGCGCGCTTTTGCAAGATTAATATTCGATCGTAATTGGTCTTAGTTGTTGTTCCCCATATAAGCATTCCGTATAGAAGTTTGGAGTAAAACATGCTATAATATAATGATTTACATACCCATGAAGGGAGGAGGAAAGCAATTTTACTCAAGCACCCTACAGAACGAGCTAGATCTACCAAGAGACTATTTACGTGCGGTGTCCATGTTAAGTGCTCATGAAACCAGACTCCAAGGAAATTTTGTGTGCTGACTTGTTCGAGTCGCTGATTGTCAAACAAGATTACTATATTATCACTGATGTGCTTGTTAATGGGCCTGAACATAATAAATTTTGTTTTTTGTATGTTTAATTTTAGTTTGTTTTTTGTTAACCAGCCTGAAAGTTTCGAGAGATATACATTTGTCGAAGCTTCTAATCCACAGGCGATCTTTCGTTGATTTCAAGTAATGTATTTACGTGGAACAATGTTATAGCCACCCTATACTAATTGACATTGTGCAAGCTCTTTTATGTGGGTATACAGTAAACCTTAAGCTAGTACTTCTTGTGGTAAATATTCCTGTGATAAAGTGATCAGCCATGCTTTTTTTCCAAGTGACCTAACGCAAATTGTCGTTTCACAGCTTACAATGAACATTGGGAGCTATGGGTGAACAACTCGTTCCTAAAAAACAATGACGGCCAGTTCTTCTGCAATAAAAAATACCAGAAAGTTTCTAAAAACATGAGTACGAAACAATACCATCGTAAAGACTTTAAAGACACTGTATATAAAGTAATCTTAGTCACGTGAAGATCGTCTCGCACTTATTATATGTATCTTTTCTATAAAGACTATCCTAATAGAATAAATTGCAACCCTTTATTGACTTCCTACTGTCACTTTATCTTTCACATTACTATCCAGCGATATGGGCATATAGCTTAGCGCAAATATACAGGAACAATCTGCTTTGTTGATATATAGTGTTTCTTGCCTGAATGGCCATGTGATGGCCAAAGAGTGCCAGTACAAGGGGCAGATGATGATAGTAATGGGTATGGTAACCGGCTGTACATGGGCCTAAAACTTCCTCGCAGTAAAGACAGCTAAAACAAATTTATTGAAATCATGGGACTGCCATATAATGTGTGCAGTTAAGATGGGCGGCAAACTGTTGTGATAATACTATGGAAGGATGAATAGTAGCACGGAAACCTCCTCAAGCCCTTGTGGCCAAATGCTGGAAGCCAGGTTAATTATATCATGTAATTGCCGAAGCATCATCCTCTTTTCAGAGATCGTGTTGCAAGTTGACTGGGTATAATAAGGTAAAACTTTTTATATCAATTAAAAATACAAACATTGATTCAACTTTAAAAAACAGATCGTGACCAATGAACATTGACAATTGCATAGAAATTCGCAGTCGGTGAGGGTATGAAAAATGTTTTTCCTGATAGCGTCAAATTCTTTGCACTGGATTAGAATGTGGAAAACGGCAAGTAATTTTCCTCATCTCTCGCAGCTCGGTTGGTCTCCACCAGACAAAAATTATGCATGCGAGCTGTGTGTGTGCAATTCTTAACATGGTAAGTGTTATTTATGTGTGGTGAGACCTCGTAACTGATGACCTGTTTTCAAAAGTTGGCTTGATGATATGTAATTTATTCTGTATTAATCTGTCCCATGATCGTTGCCAGTAATACCTGAACTTTTGTTTTAGGAAGTGTTTCAGGTCTAGTGCCGCGACTGCTATGAATCTGTTGGTAGCGTTACTGTGGACGGATACTGCAAGCTAATCCGCCAACAGGTTTCCTTAAATTTTGCGATTACGTGGCACCCAGCATTTTACGACAGGTTGTTCAGATGCTTAAATTTTGCTTAGCAGTGAGTAAAGCAATAAGATAACAGTACTTTTGAACATTTTAAGAGTTTTCAGAGATTTTACAACGCTTAAAAAGTCCATGTATATAACAGCGTGGTGTATACTCATTGCCCTATATGTTCAGTCGCAGCCAGTATCGCGTAGGCTTTTGCTGTAAAAATACTAGAGGGGGTGTAGCACACCGGCATTCGAAAAGAACAGACCGATCGCCGCATACGACACACCAACGTGAGACTTAAACGCATCTGTAAAAAATTCAGGACAATTATATTTGGGCTAGAGTTCCAGGAAGTAAGTACAGATATGTGCAAGAGGCGCATGCTTTGTGACTTGCTCGAGAGAGAGAGAGAGAGGTTAAGAAAGAAAAGGCCGGGAGGTTAACAAGACATTGGCATCTGGTATGCTACCCAGCGCTGGGGGCGGGGAAGTAGGGGCAAGAAAGAGGGTTTAGAAAGAGAAAAAAAACAAAAAGCGCACGCGCACTCATAAAAAAAAACGAAAACACACACAGGAAGGGCGTCCAGCTACAACCGTTCAGCAAGGCTGGTCGATCGCAAAAAGTTCAGTAGCGCTTTCAGGGCCCTCTTCTGTGAAGTGGCATCCTGACGATACTGCAGAATTCCCTGCCCCGGCAGAGGTTCATCATCTAATTTGTTGAGTTCCTTGCGAAGGCATAGTCGTTGTTTACTATACGCTAGGCAGTCACAAAGAATATGTTTGATTGTTTCCTCTTTGCCACAGTGGCCACAGGTTGCGGTGTCGGCCATCCCAATGCGGAAAGCGTGGGCGTTGGTGAACGCAACGCCTAACCACCGCCTACATAACAGGGTCTGGTCTGCTCGGCAAAGCCTCGACGGGACTTGAAGACTTAGCGTAGGGTCAAGCGAGTACAGTCGGGCATGCTTGAAGTGGGGCTGATTCCATTGTGATGTGGTTTGCTGGCGAGCAAGCCTGCGGAGCTTTCGTGCAGCATCTGTCCTAGAAAGTGGTAGTCGCAGTTTATGATCTTCTGTGTGGGCTGAGCGGGCAGCATGATCGGCCCGTTCATTGCCGATGATTCCGAAGTGACTGGGCAACCACTGGAATCTGATTTGGTGCCCTTTCTCAGTCACGTGGTGTATAACCTCTGCTATCTCTAGTACCAGCTGTTCGTGTGGTCCACGGCGTAAGGCTGATAGTAGAGACTGCAGTGCCACCTTCGAGTCGCAGAAAATAGTCCACTTGCGTGTAGGTTGATCAACTACAAATTGCGACGCGGCACGAAGTGCTGCCAATTCCGCTGCCGTTGATGTTGTTGCGTGAGATGTCTTGAATTTAATTGTCGTGGCCAACCTTGGTATCACTACTGCTCCTGTAGAGCTGTCCGGCTGAACCGATCCGTCAGTGTAAATATGTGTGGAGTCTTGATATTTCTCATACAAGAGAAGTAGTGTGAGCTGTTTAAGAGCCGGTGACGACAAATTGGCCTTTTTCTGGACGCCAGGTATGTTAATATTATTCATTGGTTGTACGAGGCACCATGGCGGAATCACAGGTCTAGCGGCAGGAGAGAACGAAGTTGGGATCAACTCACCATGTGCGGTCACTGTTTTGCAGTAAGATGTGCATGGACGGACCACTGGTAGAGAGGCTAGGTGATGTCGAGGGGTTCGAGCAAGGTGTCGTATATGTGTCCTCAGCACTTCCACATTAATGTGGGTCTTGATGAGGTTGTCTCTTGTGATGGCGGTAGTTGCCCCTGTTGACGCACTTTGGGGCAAGCCTAAACATATCCGGAGTGCTTGAGCCTGGACACTTTGAAGCATTCGTATGCTTGTTTTACTTGCGTTAGTTAACACAGGTAGGCTGTACCGAAGGAATCCAAGGAAAAGAATCCTGTATAGTCGCAACATAGCAGTTGTGGACATTCCCCAGTTCTTTCCAGCGAATAACTTGAACAAATGACAGATGCCAGTAAATCGCCTTTTCATGTATGATACATGTGAACTCCATGACAGGTCTCTGTCAATTATAACACCTAGGAACTTGTATGATCGCAGGTGACGTATCCTCTCGCTGTTTATCAGAACGCTGTAGTTCTGCATTGGTTTCCGCGTAAATGCCACAAGTGCACATTTCTCAGGGGAAATTTCCAGACCTCGTTGACGGAGGTAAAAAGCAACTTGAGTGGCAGCTTTCTGAATTCGCACTCGCAGCTGTAGACGTGTTACTGCAGACGTCCAAACGCAGATGTCGTTCGCGTACATTGACAATCTGACAGTACTTGGCAGATGCTCATTGAGAGCTTTTAGCGTCAAGTTGAATAGTACAGGGCTAAGTATACCACCCTGAGGAACACCACGGTAGCTGTAATGTAGCGAATTGTCACCATCCTCGGTTCTCACGAAAAAGGATCGCTCAGAGAGATAGCTGCGTAGCCACTGAAACATCCGACCACCCACTATTACCTCCTTGAGAGTGGTGAAGACAGCTTCATGTGTGATGTTATCGTACGTCCCTTTAACATAAAGAAATAAAGAAGCGCAGAGACGCTTACGGCCTTTTTTGTGTTGCACGTAGCTGACCAGGTCTATGACGCTATCAATTGATAACCGGCCACGGCGGAATCCCGTCATAGCGTCCGGGTAGATGTTGTAATGCTCCAGGAACCATTCTAGCCGTCCAAGTACCATCCTCTCCATCACTTTGCTCAAGCAACTAGCCAGTGCATTTGGGCGGTATGATGTGCGCACCAATGGTGACTTTCCAGGCTTCAGTAATGGAACCAAACGGCTGGTCTTCGAGTCAACTGAGAGGGTGCCCTCTCGCCACGAATTGTTGTATATCTCGAAGAGGGCACTCGTCGCACACTCACCATGGTGACACAGTGCTCTGTATGATATTCCATCAGGCCCGGGTGCTGATGTTCGTCTACACAAAGCCACTGCTGCTTTAAGCTCGTGAATGAAAAAAATTGGTCCTTGTGGTGATCGTGTGATGTCGTGCCACCACGTGAGAGCGTGGAGATGTTGGGATCTGCGAGTTGACCAGATAAGTTGGCACATAACTCTTCTGTCACGTCGACCTCCGATCTCTGTTGAGAGAGGGCTAGAGCCTTGAATGGAGACCGCTGAATGGGAGCTGTCCGGAGCCCTCCTATTGTCCTCCACAAGTGTGATAAAGGCTTGCGAGGATCTAACGAAGCGCAGAAGGCTGCCCAACGTTGTGACTCTAGCTTGTCTATGCGGCGTTGTATCTTCTTTTGAAGACGTCTAGCGATTCGTAAATCGTCGATTGCTTTCGTGCGTCGGTACCTTTCTGCCGCACGCCGTCGGAGAGCCCGAAGCCGTTTTAATTCCACATCAAATGCGGTTACTCTCGAAGACCATGTGAGGGTGCACACTGTGTCTTGCACTGTGGACTTGATCACCTCTTCTAAGTCAAATGAGGTGTTCTCTTGACAGCGTTCTTCCATGAGAGATTCAAACTTGGTCCAGTCAACTCTTTGGATAGTTTCGCGTACCTTGCAAGGTGATAATCCTCTGATCTTGACATATGTGGGAATGTGGTCGCTCCCGTGTGTTTCTATATACGCAATACCATCCGGCACATCTGACGAGACCTCGAGAAACAAAAGCGAAGTCAAGGCAACTGCTGTATCCAGGGCCACGTAAAAATGTTGGGCTGCCATCATTTAACAAGCACAGCTCGTTGTCTGAAGCAAACGTTATCAGACTTCTACCCTTTGCGCTGATCTTCGGGCTCCCCCATAGCGTATGGTGGGCGTTGACGTCTCCGATGATCACCCATGGGCCAGGAGTGGATGATAGGTTGTGTCCTAGTCTTCTGTGGTCAAATATACTTTATGGCGACAGGTATGCACCGGCAACAGTGACAATAAGATCATTTTTCTTCACTGTTAAGCATATATATTGGTTATCGTTGTCAGGTGGTACAGGCCGAAGAATGTAGGTCAGGCCACGTCGAATAAACAGCAGGACCTTGCTGTTTCCACTATAACAAGCCGACACAAATGATTCGTATCCGGAGAGTCTGATTGCGCTCAATAAATTTGGCTCACAGATCACGATGATGGGAAACATATTGGTGGAAACGAACTGACGGAAATCTGCAATGCGTGATTTCAGTCCCCGTGCATTCCACTGAAAAATTGTTGCTTTTATGACCTCTTCCCTGAAAGACAGTGGCTGGTGGGCCATTATCTACTCAAGAGTCGCCAGTACTGGACTCAGAGCGTCCAGTACTTGAAGTGCACTTCTGGCTGACGTTGTACGCATGTTGTTTATTACTGTGCGAATGGTGTTAATTATGGGTCGTAGAAGAGCAATCACTTGCTTATCCAAGTTCCGCTGCTCCTCTGTTGTCGCAGCTTGCTCTGATGAATGCGGCTTCCGATGCGGTTCTTCCATCCTGGCGGCCACTCTTCAGTACAGATATATCAACTTGTTTTCTCTCTTCCATCGTCTGCGTTCGCCGTGGTGTACCCTGCAGTGGGCGCCGTTCCCAGATGCGATGACTTACTTCTTGTAGTTGACTGTGTTCTTCGCAAAGATCTTCGATGGTGACGTCGTCGTCTTCGCCGGACTTTTTCAGCGGCCTCTTTGTGAGTAGAGCTGTCTCGCACCATTTGTCTAAGAATAGTAAACTCCTTCTTCACGTGTGGACAGTCTCTGGAAGATGCACTGTGGGCACCTTGACAATTAGGGCACTTTAGTATGGTTGCGCTGCATTTGTACTAGGTGTGTGGTTCTGAGCATCGGGGGCACACTTCGGAGTTCCTGCACGCTCCCTGCACATGGTCGATCTTCTGGCACTTATGACATCGCATAGTTTTGAAATAAATGGTCGGACCTGGTGACGAAAGTGGCCAACCTTCACATGGGAGGGGAGACAGTCCCCTTTGAACGTAATTCTCACACAATGTGTGTTACCAAGGCGGCTGACATTCACAATGACGTTATCTTCATTTGCCGGTTTTATTAGCACTGAGAGATCCGAGTTTGGAATTTCAGTGGCGATGCCATAAATGACTCCTATTGAAGTGGTGCTATCAGCTGGTATTATAGACTTGACATCGATGTTACCCAGTTGCGTTACTTTCTGAAGCGCGTTTAGCGCACGTGGGTTCAGCACGTCGATTGCCAAGATGTTCCTGCTTGCGTTTAGACGTACTTCTTTGATCTGGTTTGGCGTAATATTCTCGAGATACACACAGAGCGCTTGCCTGTTCAGCCCACGTACACTGTCGGTAGGCTTCAGCGGCACAAACAGGATAGAGTGAGGCCATCGCTGAGGGGCGGTTTTCACGATGGTCGTGCTTGATGCCGAAGATGCATTGACGATCCGTCGTTTAGCCTTGCGGTACAGGACGGGTTGGAAGCCGTCGTCCGAGGACTCGTCACTTGATGCGGAGTACAGCTCAGTGTCCTCACTCTCACTAGACGCGTTTCCTCGCTTCCTCGAAGCAGTCCCCGTGGTCGAACCCGACTAGGACGGTGCCCCGTGAGGTTGAACATCCATCACCACGATATATGGGGTGATAGACCCCACAACTGCGGCGAAAATTCAAGAAAATCACAAAGACGAGCAAGGTTTGTTCCGTAAACCTTGCGCGAAGACTTGCTCGAAGGATACACCACAGTGTATGAGCTGCACTACCACGACAGCAGCTGTACAGTAGGGGCCATAAGGTGCTTTTCAAAGAGTGGTACTACCATTTCCTCACCAAGACGTTGTACACGTAGCGAAAATGGGACTCTCATTGAAGAACGTTTGTGAAATAGCTGCGCATAGATTAAATCGTTCATAGAACTGCATCTGGGATGTTCATTGTTCGCACTGACTTTTACGAAATAAATGAAGGAAGTGTAGCACCTCAGCAAATAAAGGGACCACTCATTTGATTCGGCGTAAGAGCTTTCTACAGGACTTATCCAAAAAGCACCCCTGGAAAGCCGAATGCCAAGATGGTAGATGAGAACCAGCGTCTTCAGTGCACTTATTGTGGCAGACTCGTAAACTATGGCCCCGTAGTCTAGGCATGTGAATATGAGACTTTTGTGGAGGTCCATAAGGCATTTGAGATTGCTTCCCCATGATGTACGCAAGAAATCCTTCAAAATATTCATAATTTTGAGCCACTTGTCTCTCTGGTATTTCATGTGTTGTATACATGATGGTTTCGTGTCCAAAATTATGCCTAAAAACTTGTGTTCTGTTTGTACAGGCAGTGGATGGCCCTGCAAATACATATTTACATCAGGGTACAGGCATCTTTTCCTAGAAACGTTACGCAAGTGCTATTTTGTGGAATCAGGCAGAAACCATTTTCATCGGCCCTCTTTGACACTCTATTATGCTCAAGCTGAACTTGCCGTTGACACATTGTGAGATTGCAGGATCTGAAACCAATTTGTACATCATCAACATAGGTTTAATGGAAGATATTGCGTGGGACACACAAATGCAAGAAGTTAATTATTATTATAAATAGTGTGCCACTTAGCACATCACCCTGTGGCACTCCGATCTCCTGAACAAATGGACATGACAGGGCGTTGCCAACACAAACACGGAATATTCTGTTCGACAAAAAGCTTTCTATTATATCGAACATTTTTCCACGCACACCCATTTCCGAGACGTCCTTCAATATGCTAAACCGCCATGTCGAATTATATGCTTTTTCGATATCGAGGAAGACCGACAGGAAAAACTGCCTGTGTCGCGGAAACGAAAGCGTCGTGGATGTTTGTCTCTATGCATACGAGATGGTCAGTTGTGGATTGACCTTCTCGGAAACCATAGTGATGTGGGTCAAGCAACCTGTTATATTCCAAAAGGTGTAGTAGCCGACGCTTAATCATCTTTTCAAAAAGTTTACTAAGGCAACTTGTCAGAGCTATTGGTCTATACCTTCAAGCAGAAGATCCTTCCTTTCCTTGTATCAGGATTAGTATACCAACTGCTTTTTTCAAGGAGGCAGAGATTTTACCGGAAACCACAGGGCATTGTACAGGGCCAGGAGAATTTTTCTTGTTTCTGAAGGCAGATTCCTCGACACTTTATATACCGCACGATGAGAATTTGGAGAATTGTTACAGCAGTTTAGCGATGCGTGTAATTTAGCTAAATGAAAAGGTTCATTGTAGGCCTCATACTTTGCGCTTTTCCATTATATTGTTTCCCTATTCTTCAGTGCAGCTGGAATGTCTTGGTGTGCTGGGCTAGAAACAAGCTTTAAGTGTGCACCAAAGGAGTTTGCCTGGTCTTCAAGGTGTCACCCTCTCTGTTTACCAAAGCGAGTGAATACGCTTCACATGCGCTGACCTTATTGAACTTGTTCCAGATTTTAGCTTCCTTCATATACAATTTAACATCACACATGAACTTATGCTAACTTTCCCTTCTCGGCTGTCTGTGCGTTCTCCTGCCTTTGGACTTGGTGTTTCTGAAATTTATGATTCTCCACTCTGAGAAAGTCTCGAACCAATTTCTATGCTTTATTTAGGTTCCTGCGCACAGTTCGACATTCATTTTTCCACCCTGGGACACGTTGTTTGTCAATCAGTTCAAATGTTTGTTGAATGCATTGACTTGCCGCGTCAGTCATAAAGGCTGTAAAGTACTTAACAGCTTCATTTACACTTAAGCTTGATATGTCGGTCCAACTTAAACGAGTAATAATATGAAACTGTTCTGAATCTGCTTTATCTGTGAGCCATCTGTTAACGTCTGGAGGACATTGATTTGATACTTGCGTGCTCAAAACTACGGGAAAGTGAACACTGCCAAAAGAATTATTGATTACATTCCAATAAAATAGGTGTAGAAGCGACGAGTACGTAATACTGATATCTATAGAAGAGTAGGTTTTGTTGGCGAACTTAAAGTATGTTGGCCCTTATTCAAAAGACAGGCACCAGAACAAAACAGGAATCGTTCAATAAGGTGACCTCGTGCATTACAGCGAGAATCTCCCCATAGATAGCGTATTCAGGTGCGAAGGACAACATAAGTTTCTGGTAGTTCGTCTATAAAAGACTGGAATTTATACTTTTCAAGACTGTGATCCAGAGGTATGTACAGAGAGCAGATAGTTACGAGTTCATTCGTAAGAACTGGTCAAATTACCGCAGCCTCCGGTGTTGTTTTCAGTGGTAGATGTGTACATGCAGTTCCTCGAATATAATGACTATGCCGCCAGATGACGCCACAGCGAGATCTCTGTGCTTTCGAAATATATTATAATGACGCAGAAAATCGGTGTTCTTGGGTTACAAGGGCGTTTCCCTACACACAGGAATTTGGGTGAATGTTTATGTAAGGGTTCTTGGACATCATCGAGGTTTTTAAAAAGTCTTTTGACATTCCATTGTTCAACTTTTGTTTCCAAATTGAGAGTAAAATAATGCTCTGTGTACAAAATACGAGTAATTTATGTCTGAAAGAAAAGAGTGCCTTATTTAACAGGGCCTTCGCGACACCATAAAATCATTGTTTTTTTTAAGTGGTTGAGGGGCTCTCGCCGCTCATTTGGCGCTGTTTGCACCATTGGACAGGAAGTGTCCATCACATCTGCCGATGCGACGGCCAGTCGCTCTCCCGAGCGTTGTTTACGTAAGGTTGGCTTCGTCAGGGTAGACGAAGCCTTCGGCCTCACCAGGCGAGAGGTCGAGTGGACCTATTCGGCTGCTACTTCGCCACCCTGGCTGCTGCCCGGGCATGTGGTGGCGGCTCGTGTGGTTTTTTCGACAGAAGGCAGGGCAGCGGTGGCTGCTCCTACCGTGGGGGCAAGAGGCGGCGGTGCCTGTACGCTGGACGTAGCTGGGCCGGTTACCTGAAGTCGTTGGGGTGCTGCCACCCGTTGCACCAATTTGGCGAACAATACTTTGCTTGCATAATATAGAGAAACAAGCTGCCTTGTTTAGCGCAAAGTGATGTTTTGTTTTACTTTGACGGTTATAATTTCCTTTTCTTTTTTCCACTCACTGCAGGATCTAGAATATGCTGGAGTGTACCTTGGCATTGCAGCAATCATCCGCGGAGTGTCCCACGGTACCGCACTTCGCACAGATTAGCTGTCCGCGACAAGTCTGGGAAGGATGGCCAAATCTTTGGCACTTGAAAAGCCGCCGTGGATATGGTATGTACGGTCACACAGGTAGTTTCAGATAGCCGGTCACTATTTCGTCTGGAAGTGTAGAGCACCCGAATGTCACAACTATATACTTGGGTCGTATTTCTTTGTAGTATCTCCTGATTACAATACGCTGTACATATATGCCATTTTCATACTTCCATGCAGCCTGGAATTAATCATCGGTTAGATCTATTAGGTCGTCGTCTGACACAACGCCCTTGCCGGTGTCCATCGTTCTATGAGGAGAGTGTCCATCGTGCTATGAGGAGAGATGGTGACAGGCTTGTCCCAAATTGCTACTACGTCTGCTAGTTTCTGAAACTGTGTTTTGTCTTTAACCTAAACCAGAAGATCCCCACTGGCCATCTTTGTGGCCTTATAGAAACTTCCGATGGTTTCTGTGGGTCATCTGAATACGAGAAATGAGGAAATGTTCCGGGTTTTTTTGTCTGATTTTTCGCAGTGAATAAGGTGGTATTTGCTAAACACGTATTTTTTCGAAGAACGTTGTGCATTCCCATCGGTGCGCCACCTTTTCAGGCGGCGATCAGTGAAGAGTGGGTTCCGTGATCCTATAGAAAAGAGCGGTTCGTTCGGTAATGATGCCTGCCACCCACCACGGAGCCCAACATGAGGACGTGGCGCACATTGTAAAATCTGCTCAACGCCTTTACTATAAGCAAATGAGGCTTACCCTAGGTCAGATATCCACCAAGGGTTAATTTTTGCCACCGGAAAATTGGGAAGTCAACAGAAGAGAGAAGTAAACAGGACAGACAAAAAGCGAGAGGTAAAGACGAAGGTGTAGAAAGAGAGATATATGAAAAGGCGACTGCCGATTTTACCTGGGCGGGTCAGTCCAGTGGTGCCGTTTACGTGAAGCCGGTGCCAAATGGGTGTGTTGTCTCTGCCGGGGGGCCTTAAAGTTCCAATCAGCCAGCATCGGCTGAACCCGCAGGATTCCCTCTTCCCCGGACACGGCTCAGCCACGCACGGTTAGGCGAGGGAGGGAGGGAGTCGAAACCTCCCCGTTAACTTGGGTCTGTGATGTCGCTACACACCAAACACCTGCTTGCGCAGATGCCCCTGTGGAGAGGAACAATCTGCGTTATTGCCCCTTTAGCTGTGATACAGCTGCTTTGAAGAAAAGAGCAAGAATCTTCCCTAATATTTTGTTGCAGGTAATTTGGGCCTTACTTTATGCATCTTGTTACACTTAATATGCAATATTAATAAATCTACATTTGGTGATTGTTTTGTGCCATTGTGCAAAACAAGCCACACTATTTAGTTGAAATACGTGGTGCAAGGGGTCAAATGAGAATAAAGAGAAGAGACAGAAAGAGCGCCAACCACTATTTTACTTCTTTGGAAACATTTCAAACAAAGAGGCAGACGCTGAACCTAAAAATGCCCTAAGCAGAGCCAATGAAGTAGGCATTGCGTTTTCAAGAGCTGACACGAATGCCCTGCTTCGCTGAGTGATGCGCAGCTACACACTTCAGCACTGCTCCAAACCGGAACGGCGACACCAGCGACTTCACAAATTGGACCTAAAATGAGGTTCCGCACGCCCCCTAAATTGAAACGGCTACTCACAAGTATGATCCACCGCATTCGTCTTGGCGTGGCGTACACCAGACGTTATGCACATATCATCGGTCGCAGTGACACCGGTCCTAATTGTGAACAATGTGATGTGCCAGAAACACTTGAGCACACATTCTGTGTCTGCCCAGCATACGCACGTGAACGACAAACACTGATTTCTTCTACTGAACGATATTGCAGTAGGTCACTAACTGATGAGACCGTGTTGGGCCCTTGGCCGGACAACAACAGCGGAACTGCGGTCACAAGAGCAGTTATAACCTTTTTAAAAACAACTGGACTATATGCGCGGCTATAAATGTGTCTCAGCTAGAAAGAACACTACATACTCACCTCTCTATCTCCCCATCGTCATCCATTAATCTTTCTTTTCCCCTTTCCCTTCCCCCGTGTAGAGTAGCAGGCTAGGGCAAGCTATCGCTCATGCCGACCTTTCCGCCTTCCTGTAAATAAACTTATCTCTCTATCTCTCTCTCTCTCTTCAAAAATGATTTATGTTTTTTATTTCCAGTTTTGCCACCCTTCATTATCAGTGTCGCGGGGATTTGATCGGAAAACAATGGTGCTGCAACACCACAGTAGCTTTCAGCTGCTTATTAATAAAGAACTACGTGACGATATACTTGCTAGTGCTACACGTGCATGAAATAAATATTTAAACTTCTTGAAGAAAAATCAGGCAGTACGATTCCGGAACTTGTGTTTAAGGCAAACGTGTTTTAAATCGTGATGAACTACTTCAGCGTCGTATTTTGGTTGCGGAATGACGGCGATAAATGAAATGCCAAGGAATGTGAAAGGAAAGACTGTACAGTAAAGTTCCGCTACCGACAATTAAGCCTGTCGGACCTGTCAGACCGCCATGAGAAGTGCCAAGCGCACTACCGACAGATCTGTCGGGCATGGTTCCACTACACCACGAACGCTCCTTATTTACCTCACACATATACCGTCACACAGCGCTCTTTTTTGTAGGGGCCCGGCGGTGTGGTTAGCTGCCGACCTCTCTTAGCTGTCAAGCGAAGTATTGCGACATGACAATGTTTGCATCAATAGAGTGATTCTGCATTGAACAAGGTAAAGAATACCCAAGCTCGAAGGCAGAGTGAAAGCGTCTCGATACCAGCGGAAAATTAATGGTCGCGCGATCATTGGGAAGTCACCCATGGCGCCGTTACGCCCTTCACGTTTCCTGTTGGAAAGTGTCTGATCTTTGTCGGACCGCGACGGCTCACACATGTACCAACGCCGTTTCTGCGGCACCAACTGCTTCGAGTGGTATATCAAGAACTGATAACACTGCGACAATAGGTGCTCCGGAAATCAACGACGTTAACGTACAAATACAGTGCTTCGGTGGAAAGAGCAGAGGCCAGCAGGACGTGGAACGCCTCACGCATTCACAGATGAGGATACGAAGTTCTGCCTCTTCAGTTGCTAATGCCCATTGCAATAGCGTATGCATGAGCGCAAGTGCAGATTACCATGCTAATCGGAGCACGCAATGGGATGTTTCTCTCCTTCAGCACGACACTTTCACTCTCTTCATATTGACAACCAGTTTCCATTACCAGCTATATTTGATGCCTATTTTGCGAGATATTTTGAGTGTGGTGGGTCTAGCTATATGCCGACAGATTCAGCTATCACAGTTGTTTAATCTTGATTACCACGTTTGAATATCGCGAAAACGTGGGCGCGGACCACCGAGCAAAGAGAGACGAAAAAGAGTTACGTGATGGCACGGTGGCGCGAGGCGCGTTTTAAGGGTTCGGGCCAGGCGGAGTGCAGTTCCGAGCTTCAAGACGAGATGTTCTGCCGGGTGAGACGAGCGGAAGTACGCAGGACCATGGAGCCCAGCGAGGTCCAGAGTGTCCCATGTGCCAGGGCTCCAGGTGCAAGCGTTCGAGTGACTCGCTGGTACAAGAGCCTCCAAGTGGTGCCGAGCCGTACTAGGCAATCTGCCAAACTAGAACGTGGACTGCTCGCCCATGAGCATCTGCACCCGAGCTGTGCCTTGAATTGTCCTCGCTGAGGCGAGGAACGTCTGTTGAGGTGCCGCACCGAAGCTGTGGGGAGCAGCATCCCAGCAGGGCGCAGACAGGGCTGTGCTCTGCGAAAACCGCAAGGGGAGCTTCCACTGCTGGGTGGTGCTGGATAGGTTATCAAGGTCGGGCTTCTTCAGGCATCCCTAGGCGTCGCTGACGCTGATACAAAGCCGTTAACCTCAGATAATGAAACTATCACCCATTCTACAGCTTGTGAGGGTGCGAAAATTACATATAGACGCCGCTACTGCTTATCGGAAGCCGTGAGCCTCACATCACGGTACTACCATCCATTCTTTCTCCTCGCGTGCTGTGGTGGACGTTATGACAATGACCACACCACCATCATCTCTTCCATTTTTTTAGTTTGTTATAATACTGTTTAAAGGTGCCTCCCTGTCTGTTTTCTGCACCGCTGCACAATATTAAAAATGTCGAATCATCCGAAACTTCACGATTTGCCGGCGTCCACCACGTACGAACACGCTCTGGTTCCTATTTTCATAGCCGAACTTTTTGCTTGTGCATTGGGCGGAAATGAATTGGCAGAAGTATATTACGATTGGCAAGGAACTTGGCTTGTCGGGTAAAAAAGTGAGAGTTGATTGATGAGCAGCAGAACAAAAAGTGCGACAGACGAGCTGAGGATAGGGACGCGTCGCGAATAGCGCATGTACAAGAGATCACTCTTCTGGCAGGGGAGCAACGTCTTCTGAAGGCTAAGTGTCGTCTTGCTGAGCGCATTGATTGTACGGTTGCAACTGGTGGAGAGGGCGTGAAAGCCACCAGCAAAGCGTTCAGAAGCCTCCACAAGCTTATTCCTCTCTACAACGAAGACAGTGACGCGCTCGACACGTACATTCAGCGCTTCAAGTGTGTTCACCAAGTGACAGGTGGGCGATTTCATTAAATTTATGCCTCTCAGGTGAAGTCTTTGGTATTGTCGGATGTATGGTTTCGGAGGATGCCACAGACTACGAAAAGCTGAAGAAAACGTTGTCGCAAAGGTTCCGATATACCGAATGAGGCTTTTTGCAAAAGTGTCGCGAAGCTGAGCCAGGGAATTGTAAGACAGTGCGACGATTTTCCGGTCGACTACTCAGGCTATGTGATAATTAGAAGAAGATGGCGAAAACAGCAAAAACTTAAGACGCAGTGAGGGCTAACCTTGTCAGTGGTTGAAAGTGGTTGAAATGATGAGAAACTTGACATCTTGTTGAAAGAGCGAGAACGCTGAAC
This sequence comes from Rhipicephalus annulatus, assembly GCA_013436015.1. Classification (NCBI taxonomy): domain Eukaryota; kingdom Metazoa; phylum Arthropoda; class Arachnida; order Ixodida; family Ixodidae; genus Rhipicephalus; species Rhipicephalus annulatus. The sequence continues at coordinate 11,242 of WOVY01010749.1, read as the reverse complement.
GCGCAATCAGCGACCTGCAACGGCTGATCATTACCTGGAAGTGCAAGACCTGAAAAATTTCGCCATATTAAAACAAGGAAGAAGCAGTGAGAGATGAGAATTGCCAAGCAAGAGCCGCGAGAAAGAGGCCGAGAAAGAAGGGCACCGTGCTGGAGATTCTTGGACGCGGACAAAACGCCCGAAGCATTGATCTTGCTTGAAGTGCAGAAAACACGGTCATCAAGCTGACGAATGCCCGCATGTAAAGAGCCGCAACAAGGAGGCGTCATGTGCTGTTGCCGCTTATGACAATACGCCCCTTGACAAAAGCAAGGAGAACGTGAATTGTACCTCTACGCTGGCAAAAGAAAGTGCATTGTCGCCAAAAGAAGATATCCCAGCCATGAATTTATACCAGCTCATTGTCAGGATGATACTTTTTAAATGTGAAGCATTTATAGCGAATTTAGGGGACTTCGTATCTATCTATCTATCTATCTAGCCGCTTAGGTGTCGGTGCTCTCGTGGTCGCCCCCTTAACTTGGCGTGAACCAAAAATAGCATGGGAGGGTAAGATGTATTGACAAATATGAAGCACTGGTCAATGCATGAGTAAAGTCTCAATCCTGTTGCGTACATCGTCAAACATTTCCCGCCAGACAGTGGCACATATCAATGGGCGAGTATGTGCCGCTGGTATGCGGGTATGTGTTACAGGTGATTGACACTTAGTATCCACCCACGAACGACGAGAAAGCACATGAGTAATTTTAACGCGCGAGTGTCAACAAATACCCTACATCGGTAGCAATGACCTGACAAATGCAAAGAATAAATGTCAGGGTTCCAGCTGGAATCAAACCCAAGCCTTCTGCGAGGCAATGAAGCATTTTACCACACAGCTACAGCAGGTCTTGGGAATACTTTTCAAATTGTCGCTAATCTCGTGAAACATCAATAGTAGCTGCAGTGCTGCCTACCAAATTTTGTAAACATTACATATGTACTACTTTCATACAGCCATCGCATCGGGTTTACGTCAATTGTGGTTATTTGCCATGCGCTGAAGTTGATTTCTGTAGCAGTGTCCAGAGCCAGCATCCTCGCGAGCATCAGCGCTTCGTATACCAGCTTCTGGTTTTGTGTTAAGCATGTTTCAATTATCATCGTTGCGCAAGTGCAAACTGGTTATATGAACATCTGCAACTCTTCCACTTAGGTCGGTGCGTGGAACATTTGTACATATATTTAGCACCATTTCATGACGTGTTGCTCAATAAAAAAATTGCAATACGGTCCCCTTTCCTTCGCATGCTTCGCATAACGTCGATTCCCAGTTACGTGGGATCTGCCCAATTTTTTTATTACTTTCACGCACATATTTTTCAAATGTATTGTTATGTGTCCCTCTAATCAATACCCTCATGAAGGGCCTCTAGGAGTATTTTGAAAGAAAATTTAACTTATATTGATCTGCTCAGGCAAGAGATGGCAACGACAGCCGGATATCTCGATGGACAGCCTGTGACGGCGCTGAATGACTCGGGATGCAACACGTAGTCGTCAAGCATTCGTTGGTACTGGAAAATACCTTCACCGGTATTACACGTACTGTCTACCTCATGGACGGTTCGTCAAAGCAGCTTCCAGAGGCAAATGTCTACATCAACTCTACTTTCTTCCGAGGACCGACAATGGCGCTCTGCATAGAAGTCACTCTATGGCCACGGGAACATCAACATTGTTATATTTCATTCTGGTTCTTCCACCTCACATGACCTGTTGGATGTTGCAAGAGTGCATAAGGAGTCGGAACCAGCAGGGAAGCCTGTTCCAAGTCCAAGCGTGTCACCAGAATTAAGGACTTTGAGTGCAGCGAGAAGAAAAGAAACCAAGGTTTTGAAGTTCCCTATTGTGGCATTGAACGCACGTAATATAAATTTACAAGTTCTAGAAGAGATGTAGAGAGACAATTGCACCTTGAAAAGCTGTTTTTCGTTGATCAGAAAAATATTGGCAAAGCGATCAGCAAACATAGAGTAAGTTTTGACCAAGGACATAATTCAACGACACTACAGATCACAACCAAAGAAAGAAGTTGTCCTACTGGTTGTTTCGCAAAGCTTCTGTCAGTTCATCCTTATGATGGCACATGAAGGTGTTGTGGTAAGCCACCAAGGAATAAAACGAACGACTGATAGAATTCTGGAAGAATTATATTGGTCGGGCATGCAGGCTGAGGTCACACTGTTCCGAAGCGCTTGGTGGGACGTGTCCATTTTGGAAAAGTGCCGGTGATTGACCTGCCTCTTTAACGCTTGGCGATCGATATAATAATAATAATAATAATAATAATAATAATAATAATAATAATAATAATAATAATAATAATAATAATAATAATAATAATAATAATAATAATAATAATAATAATAATAATAATAATAATAATAATAATATAAGTTTCATTTTTCATCAATATATTCATGAAGGTACGCTGCAGGTAAAAAGTGCGCTTCGAAAAAGGCTGCTTGACAAAGAAAGGCTCACAGCCTCCTTTCAGCACGACAGCAGTGGCAGTCAGCAATGTATACTCAACTACAACAACAACAAAAAAATTAAATGAAAAAACAAGTGTAACTTCCAAAGCTAAATATTGCAACCATGAAAATAACACAGCAACTGCAAAGAAATCTTAAAAACTAAGCATGTGTACATCGCGCAAGTGAGTCTGTGTACAGTGTAAGAAATCTATGCAAGCTCTCGCACATTTATTGAGTAACGTAGGAACTTTGTAGGATAATTCATCCATGGAGTAGTTTGTTCTCCAAGTTTTTATTTTTCATGTTTCTTTATCTTGTGTTTCGAACAATGTAATAATTGGCAGCAGTGTTGAGAGGTCATACAAAAAATGTTAACTTTATTTAAATTCACGCCTGATTTCGAATGCTGCATTAAAATTGTAGAGAAGATGGACGTGCAGTATTTCAGCCTGTTGAAAATATTGGCTTGCTTCAGCATCATACAACAAGTTAAAAATTATTCTAATATACTTATTTTGCATCAGGTACAGTTCTTGAAAGTTCATGTTAGTTGTAGTCCCCCATATCACTAAACAATAGGCAAGATTCCACAGAAAAGCGATTCAAAAAGTAAGAATTTTACCTTGTATGGTAGAACAGTTTGCCACTGTACACCATACCCACTACGAAAAATAACTGGCCCAGGACACTGTCGATGCGTTCGTTCCAAAGCATGTTGCTCGAAAATGTAAATTCAAGAATTTTAGGGGCGAAGCTCCTTATAGCGGCACCCGTTCGTCCTCCGTAGTCATAGTATTAGTGCATAACCAGTCTTACATTTTGACCTCCAATGTGGCGCCTGTGGAAGATTTCTTCTGTGCGTTGTTGAACAATAAAAAATTCGCAGTGTGCACGTTAACTAAAAGCCGAATTCTCCTGTCTCTCATTCCCCCTTAGCAGCCATTGGCAAGTACATTGAGCACTATCTGACAAGAAAGGGTTGCTACGTTATACTCGCTGAGCGTAACCTGGGCGTCCTCGGTTTTAGAAAGGTTTAGCGAACGTTGGGCCGCAGCGCCATGAATACAGTGAACTAGTATATATCATAAACTCGAGGTGGTTAAAGGTGGGAAATAGAAACGAAGTGTAAGCCGTAAGAAAGTGTGCGTGTGCCTCCTCTCGTTCAGTCCTTGGATTGCCCGCTGGATGGCGGTGCTTCTATATGAGGAATATATGATGAAAAGATGCCAGATCGTGGTACTTGAATGTTGAATAGGTGGACGAACGGACACACAGACAGATGCATGGACGAACGCAGGGGTAGCTGCACGGAAGGTTGGACGCATGGATGGAAGCAGGAGCAAATGCATGAACGAACGGAGGGACGGACGCACAGATGGACGTGCAGACGTACGAACAGGCGCCCGCACGGATGGGCGCATGGATGCACGGGCGGCCGCACAGATGCACGCATGGACAGACGGAAGCCAGAACGAATGGACGGATGGATGCTTCGCCCAACTCTCCATCATTTACTACGTGGATATGCTGCCATTTTTATACCATTTACCAGCTCAATATAAGTATTGCCATACTTACAATGTATGTTCTCATTAACAGGCTTAATGTTTTCGGCCGGAATAGTACCGCATTTATTTTACAACTGTTCATGTTTAAGTGTTACAGCATGATCAGTGGTTTTCTTTCAAAAGAAACTGATTCATTTTTTTTTCTCAAGCGCGATATTATCTTCAGATGAAACGAACTTGCTGATATCATCGACATACAAGACGTATTTAGCATCTGTATAATTACGAATATAAATAATTTATGAAGACTATAAGCAGAAGAGGTCCAAAGATGCTTTCCCGAGGTACACATTAAGCAATAGGCTTCAGCTCACAGAACTTTCTTTCTATTTCAAACACCTGTTTGCCATTTTTAAGGTAACTTTTTATTAGGTCTAGTGCGTGACCACAAATTTCATAGCAATGTTACTTTTCAAACCGCGTAGAATGCTGAATGTTGTCGAAGGCCTTACTAAAATAAACAAAGATACCGAAAACGGCACGTTTGTTTTCACTTTAAGATAATATGAACTCCTTTTGCTCTAATAATACCCTTTCCGTAGATCGACGTTTCCTAAAACCGAACTTAGTTGGGGAAATCACGTTGTGTTTTTCTAACATTAGACGATGCATAATCTTTTCTAATCCTTTCAAAAGCACCGCAAGAATTAATATTGATCTGCAGTTTTGAATAATATTTGAACAAGCGCATTTTGGCGCATTTTTTAAACGAAACTTTGACTGTTGTTACCTGGATTATTTCGGGAAACGTTGCGCTTGAAAAACGGAGGTTGAATATGTGAGTGATATAAGGAATAAGGTTATCCAGTACATATTTATTGTGTATAATCTGCATACCATCAACATCACCAGATGAAGTACTTCTAAGTTGCGATAAAACGGAATAAACATCTTCATCCACAACAGGATCAAAAAATATTGGAGGATGAATTGGGATGTGGTAGAAATTGAATGAAATCACTAGGCATTTTGTTATGCGTATTATTGACTAAGTGGTCATTGAATATATTTACAAACTTAGCTCCTGACACGCTGAGCCTATTTATAGCCGGATTCTCTACACTTGCCCGCAATGTACCACGGTTCAAAAGTAAGTTCAGCTCTGTCCATAAGACATGATTCTTAGCTGCACTGGTTTCTATTTCGGTATCTATGCAGTTCAATCTGCGCTTGGTATTTTGTGCACTTGCTCGATTTCTGTATGCTTTATATTCTTTTACAATGTCAGAACTTCTATTTAAAAGATGAATGTGATAAATTTCATTTTTTATGTTTATTTCGTTCAGCAAGCCCCGGGTCATCCATGGCATACGGGTTCTCTTGTTAAAACGAACTTGTTTATCGGGGAAGTGACGCTTATAAATAACTTAGATTTTGTCTAAGAATGTATTGTAGGCTTTCTCCACAATTTTAGTTGAAAGAATTTCAGTTCAATTATTCATAATGCTACATGCATGTATAGTCTAGGGGGCGACGCGCGTGTGTGCCTGACGAGGAAGACGAAGGGTTGTCCCCGCTCGATCACTGGTGAACCGGGCACGCCATTACCGCTGGTTTGGAATATATCTAATCCCCAGCCTCGTCGTTACGGCGTCTCTTCTTTTCCGTAACATATTTGGTGGAGGTGTGGGGTAAAGGGTAAACGTCCTTTTTCGTGATTCGTTTCGTGAGCCGTCGAGTTTAGAAGCCCGCAAGACGCTCGCTTGCTTACTCTGGGGGTTTGGCTGAAATCTGAGTAGCCACTACTGAATTTCTTCTTGGATAGGCGTATCTAAAGCCTTAGCATTGATTAGCTAGTACCTTTCTGGCTAGTCAATCCAGACAGATGCCGCTTTCTTCGCCTGGACCAGGGACTTATCTCTGGTCTGCTTCTCTTTCACCGCAGGAGCTACCAGTGGACCAGTTCCTACGCAATGGCGTCGCTTCCGTTCCTGTGGCCCTAGTCCCAAGCAACGACGGAGTCATTAAGATGAAAAACCCTAAAGTGATCCAGTCGGAACTCAAAGCAGCGACAACTCACTATCACACCATCACAGAGGTCCGGCAGTTTGGCAAGGGAGGCATTGTCTGCTTTTCTCCTGACCAGCTCTGTGTCAAAGACTTACTTAAATGCTCGATGTTTGCTACCAATCCGGTGAGCGCCTTCATTCCTCCTCACCTAGCATGCGTCAGAGGTATTGTCCGAGGCGTAGACATTAACATGACTCCAGCTGAGGTCCTAGAGATGTTCTCTGAGGCAGGTGCAATTGCAGTTTATAGATGCTCACGAGTTGTAGAACAGACAAAGATCCCTACTGAGTCTGTAATTGTCACATTTGCCGGGTCGATTCGCCCCACTGAAATCAAGGCGTGGCCTTTAATATTCAGAGTCGAACAGCTGTCACCTCGTCCCCTCCAGTGTCAGAAATGTTGGCGCTATGGACACACTTTAAAAGGATGTAGGTCAGCTCCCAGATGCCGAAAATGTGGTGAGGCACATACTGCAAATGAATGCAATTGTACTGAAGAAAAGTGTTGTCTTTGTCATGAGCAGCACTGCGCAGATAACGCTAATTGCTCAGCCAAAGCGCGGGAGACTCAAATTATGGAAATTGTTGATCGCAGACGCTGTTCACGAAAAGACGCCATCGCTGAAATTCAGGCAAGAACCCAGGGATATGCTGGTGTTGCAGCCCGACATAATGCAACTTTAGAAGCTTCTCTTTCAGTGTCCATTGCAGACATGATTGAAAAAGCGATGGAGAAAGCTATAGATCGCCTGGCCACCACCCTTTGTGACTCCTTATCTCATATTGTAGCCACTCAGTTGACGCAAATATATGGGCCACAAAGAGATATGAAGGATACTTCCCAAGACAACGTAACTCTCCCACCAAGTGAAGCAGACGCAGAGTCATCTCCTTCAGAAGTACAGGCTGCAGGGCCCTCTTGTACAGACAACCAGAGGATAAGTGAAGACATACTAGAGGATGATCAGGATTCTGAAGATATGGACATGGACATCAAAATCCCTAAAGCGCACTCGATCACCTGTCTCCAAAAACACTGGCTCTTCAAAACATTCAAAAAAACAAAAAATACCAGAAGGAGAACCTATCGAAGAGCGATTTTCTTAAAGACAGCATTTTAGATAAGGTAGTTGCCGAAACAATTCTGTCAAAATGATAGGTTCTATCAAAATTCTTCATTGGAACTGCCGATCTATTCATTCAGCTAGTACAGATTTATTGTATTTATCTTGTAAATTCAATCCAGACATTATTGCACTGCAAGAAACGTGGCTGTCAGCACATAATTCGTTTTACCTACCTAATTTCCGGTCTTTTCGCCTGGATCGCCCATCCAAAGGTGGAGGTTTAGCGTTCTTTGTCAATAATAAAATTAGTTCAAAGATCAAAACTTCGTACAAACGTATATCCCCCGAATGTGAAATTTTTCGCCTTAGACATCACCTTGCCTGGATGCTCTCCCTTCTCTCTAGTAAATCTTTACTTTCCTCTGGGTGTACAAGACACGCGATGTTTAGACATGGCTGTTAATTCGTGGTGCACAGAAAAAATTATGGTTGGAGATTTTAATTCTCACCACACTAGTTGGGGTTTTAGGACTGATCAATGTGGACAACGCTTGTGGGACTGGTCTATAGACCATAATTTATCATGCCTCAACGCTAGAACTCCCACATTTATCCGAGACCGATCCCGCTCTGCCTTAGATTTGAGTTTTATAAGCTCGGGTATTTCTAGCGTATCTTGGACTACTCTAGACTGCGCCACCAACAGTGACCATTTACCAGTACTGTTTGAAATTTCTTGCCCCATTATTCCATCTTGCTCCCAAGCTCGAACCTTTATCAATTATTCCAAATTTAAAAATGACCTAGAAGTTGCTTTGACTACTCCCACTGAAGACAACGATGAAAATAAAGCCATGAAATTAAGTGCGGTAATTAAAAGAACGTTCAAAAAAAGCAGAATTTTCTATTGAGTCTGATACGAGAAAGCCTTGTAGCCAGTGGTGGAATTCTGAGTGCTCTCGTGATCATAGACGACGACAAGCAGCTTGGAAGCAGCTAATTCATAATCAGTCCCCCAAAAATTGGGGCAGATTACAAGTTTATTGCTGCTACATTTAAGCGCACCGTGGCTAAAGCTAAAGAAGACTATGACAAAAAACATTTCGACTTTCTTTCCAAACCTAGAAATAAGAAAGCGTTATTCCGATATATGAGATCGCGCAAAATTCTGCCGTCTCTAGCTAACTCTGATTATGACAGGTTATCGACGGAAGAAATGACTAATTCGTTGGAGGCAATCGGAAGAGGTCTAGCTAACAGATTTTCGTCGACTTTGACAATCAACTGGCAAACGTCCTCTATAAAGACTGACTACGAAAAAGTGACATTGTCCGAAATGTCAAGCGTAATTAGAAACTTACCCTCTTCGGCTCCTGGTCCTGACGGTATAACAGTTCCTATGATTAAAATTTTATTCCAGATATCACCCGGCGACGTCCTCAACCTTATAAACTATTCCTTAAGCAATGCCTGGATACCACATGACTGGAAAATAGCTAGAGTGATTCCCATATTAAAAAAACAAGGGTCAGGTTTTAACATTGACAACATCAGACCAATCTCTCTAACATCTCACCTGATCAAAATTATAGAGAGAGTTCTCAATAATAGAATAAAAGTTTGGATGGCTGACAAGCTAATATTGAAACCATTTCAAATAGGTTTTCGTAGCGAATGCTCAATTTGGTGTGCTCATGCCGACTTAGAGAGCCGAATACAGCTTGCCCGAAAAAGACGACAATACGCGGTACTAGTACACTAGACATAGCTAAAGCTTATGATAGCGTTGAGCACTCAATTTATTGAACTCGTTACACGAATGTGACTTTCCGCGATATATTGTTGATTGGGTAGCAGAGTTTCTAAAATCGAGAGAATTTTATTGTGCAAAGGATGGATGTCACTCATCTAAATTCAAACAGCAACGTGGAGTACCTCAAGGGGCGGTCCTATCTCCGCTGTTATTCAATGTGTTGATGAGCTCAATTCCCATTGAACGAGATATCACTGTCTACATTTATGCAGACGACATTGCATTTTTTCGTTGCAGACAGTGACATTTATTCTTTGCATCAAAAATTGCAAAAGTACATGTATTCTCTTGAAAATTTGGCTGCATTCAATTTCATTGTCTCTAAACATCAGTAAAAGTGCGCTCCTGGTGTTCCCTATAGCAGATTCTATTCAAATTTCAGTACTTTATAATCAGGAACCGATTCCACACAAGTAGAGTCTATCAAATATTTGGGCATTATTTATAACGAGAAACTTAACTGGAGCCCTCACATAGACTATATCGTGGCAAAGGCACAACGAGCATCAGGCTTATTGCGAAGGTTGAGCAACAGAAAAATATGGGTTACGTAGACACACCTTATTAATGATATATAAAATGTACATGCGCCCAATACTAGAATTTGGGTGTAGATTATTTTCGGTGGCCCTACGTACAAAATTAAACCGTTAGTTCTATTAGAGCGAGAAGCGTTACGTTTGTGTTTGCGACTCCCCAGGTATGTCGCTATTAATGTACTATATCAGGAAGCTCGCATACCAACTATTCTTTGCCGATTCCGTATCCTAACTGTACAAACATACTTGAAATTTTACGGCTTATCAGCGAGACGGTCTGCATATGCCTTTATTAGTGAACCCGACGCCTTCTTCCTCGCTCACTGGCCACGCTTTCGTACTCCCCAGATTATTTTTGTACAAAAGAAACTGGAAAGCATAAAGGTGGATATCAGATCGGTAATTGGAACCAAAGCATTAAATCACAATATTACGATAGAAATGTGATGAAAATTTTTCCCCCACTATCTAAGTTTCAATCTTCGAGTTACTTAAATGACAGGTTAGAAGACTACATAGCTCATGCGGAAATAAAGAACATAATAGCCACAGACGCTTCTGTGAATAAAGAAAAGGCAGCAGTAGGAATCGTCTCAGATTACCTCGGTTGGTCATTCTCGGTAAGACTACCAGACTTCACTCCGGTTTTCGAAGCTGAGCTCTTGGCTATTATTTTAGCGCTACGAAAACTTCCTTCAAACGAAGAGAGTGCAATGATAATTACTGATTCTCTTTCGCTGTGTACTACTCTCACAGCTTCAGAACAATCAAGAGCTCTAGCGACATTACAAAACATAGTTCCACCTCATGTGAAGTTCCTGAGTTAGTCTGGGTCCCGGGACACTGTGGCATACGGTTGAATGAAATGGCCGATTCACTATCTCGAGCCACACTTGATGGCCCTGTGATCTCGGTACTACCAGAATCGGAACACATAGTGTCGATCAGATATAGAAAATTGGCTATTTATACGGATATGATGGAAAATATTACTAAATATACGGACTATCAGCACCTTACATATCCCTGGAAACCTCAGTGGAGTCAATCTAAAAAAGTTGAAGTTATTTTAACCAAATTTCGATGTCGTGTCCCTCCATTAAACTTTTACTTGCACAGAGCTGGTCCTGGCGATATCCCCCCTGTGTCCATTCTGTGAAGAAACGGAAACAATAGAGCATTACTTTATAACATGTAAAAACTATTCATTAATTAGGAAAAGACTTTTAATTGTTCCGTTTCACCGCAGTAGGATTAAATTTAACTGCAGATAATGTTCTAAGTTTCGGTGCCTTTAGCTTGGGACATTGCCACAGGAGCGTATTCGATGCTGTATGCAATTTCATTCGAGAATCAAAGCGCATGTTCATAATAATGCCTGCTTAAATATATTTCTGACGACACTTGTCTAATTTTGAATGAAATTTGCATATTCATTGATTGTGACCGGGTGAGATAAGCTCGATTGTCTGGTCTACTCAAAATTTCTGTCTTACACTGTAGTATTACCTCACCTTTTCTCTTCTTGATTCAATCTTCAATTATTTGTTTAGTTTAATATTCTTTTTCTAGTTAATTATTCTTTTCTATTATATCATTAGTTTTTCATTTAGGATAAACCTTTTAGTATATTCATATAGGCTACTTCTAGATTTCATGGCCAATCCCCCATAGTGGGTATGTGCCAGTGCGAAGGGGCAACAACAACACAACAACAGCTCGAT
>WOVY01010748.1:0-56792 GCA_013436015.1 Rhipicephalus annulatus | reverse complement strand
GAGCGGTCGCCTGAGTCAGCTCATCGGCCACTTGCTCGCTTGCTTACTCTGGGGGTTTGGCTGAAATCTGAGTAGCCACTACTGAATTTCTTCTTGGATAGGCGTATCTAAAGCCTTAGCATTGATTAGCTAGTACCCTTCTGGCTAGTCAATCCAGACAGATGCCGCTTTCTTTCGCCTGGACCAGGGACTTATCTCTGGTCTGCTTCTCTTCACCGCAGGAGCTACCAGTGGACCAGTTCCTACGCAATGCGTCGCTTCCGTTCCTGTGGCCCTAGTCCCAACAACGACGGAGTCATTAGATGAAAAACCCTAAGTTGATCCAGTCGGAACTCAAAGCAGCGACACTCACTATCACACCATCACAGAGGTCCGGCATTTGGCAAGGGAGGCATGTCTGCTTTCTCTCCTGACCAGCTCTGTGTCAAAGACTTACTTAATGCTCGATGTTTGCTACCAATCCGGTGAGCGCCTTCATTCCTCCTCACCTAGCATGCGTCAGAGGTATTGTCCGAGGCGTAGACATTAACATGACTCCAGCTGAGGTCCTAGAGATGTTCTCTGAGGCAGGTGCAATTGCAGTTTATAGATGCTCACGAGTTTGTAGAACAGACAAAGATCCCTACTGAGTCTGTAATTGTCACATTTGCCGGGTCGATTCGCCCCACTGAAATCAAGGCGTGGCCTTTAATATTCAGAGTCGAACAGCTGTCACCTCGTCCCCTCCAGTGTCAGAAATGTTGGCGCTATGGACACACTTTAAAGGATGTAGGTCAGCTCCCAGATGCCGAAAATGTGGTGAGGCACATACTGCAATGAATGCAATTGTACTGAAGAAAAGTGTTGTCTTTGTCATGAGCAGCACTGCGCAGATAACGCTAATTGCTCAGCCAAAGCGCGGGAGACTCAAATTCTGGAAATTGTTGATCGCAGACGCTGTTCACGAAAAGACGCCATCGCTGAAATTCAGGCAAGAACCCAGGGATATGCTGGTGTTGCAGCCCGACATAATGCAACTTAGAAGCTTCTCTTTCAGTGTCCATTGCAGACATGATTGAAAAAGCGATGGAGAAAGCTATAGATCGCCTGGCCACCACCCTTTGTGACTCCTTATCTCATATTGTAGCCACTCAGTTGACGCAAATATATGGGCCACAAAGAGATATGAAGGATACTTCCCAAGACAACGTAACTCTCCCACCAAGTGAAGCAGACGCAGAGTCATCTCCTTCAGAAGTACAGGCTGCAGGGCCCTCTTGTACAGACAACCAGAGGATAAGTGAAGACATACTAGAGGATGGTCAGGATTCTGAAGATATGGACATGGACATCAATCCCTAAAGCGCACTCGATCACCTGTCTCCCAAAACACTGGCTCTTCAAAACATTCAAAAAACACAAAAATACCAGAAGGAGAACCTATCGAAGAGCGATTTTCTTAAAGACAGCATTTTAGATAAGGTAGTTGCCGAAACAATTCTGTCAAATGATAGGTTCTATCAAAATTCTTCATTGGAACTGCCGATCTATTCATTCAGCTAGTACAGATTTATTGTATTTATCTTGTAAATTCAATCCAGACATTATTGCACTGCAAGAACGTGCTGTCAGCACATAATTCGTTTTACCTACCTAATTTCCGGTCTTTTCGCCTGGATCGCCCATCCAAAGGTGGAGGTTTAGCGTTCTTGTCAATAATAAAATTAGTTCAAAGATCAAAACTTCGTACAAACGTATATCCCCCCGAATGTGAAATTTTCGCCTTAGACATCACCTTGCCTGGATGCTCTCCCTTCTCTCTAGTAAATCTTTACTTTCCTCTGGGTGTACAAGACACGCGATGTTTAGACATGGCTGTTAATTCGTGGTGCACAGAAAAATTATGGTTGGAGATTTTAATTCTCACCACACTAGTTGGGGTTTTAGGACTGATCAATGTGGACAACGCTTGTGGGACTGGTCTATAGACCATAATTTATCATGCCTCAACGCTAGAACTCCCACATTTATCCGAGACCGATCCCGCTCTGCCTTAGATTTGAGTTTTATAAGCTCGGGTATTTCTAGCGTATCTTGGACTACTCTAGACTGCGCCACCAACAGTGACCATTTACCAGTACTGTTTGAAATTTCTTGCCCCATTATTCCATCTTGCTCCCAAGCTCGAACCTTTATCAATTATCCAAATTTAAAATGACCTAGAAGTTGCTTTGACTACTCCCACTGAAGACAACGATGAAAATAAAGCCATGAAATTAAGTGCGGTAATTAAAAGAACGTTCAAAAAAGCAGAATTTTCTATTGAGTCTGATACGAGAAAGCCTTGTAGCCAGTGGTGGAATTCTGAGTGCTCTCGTGATCATAGACGACGACAAGCAGCTTGGAAGCAGCTAATTCATAATCAGTCCCCCAAAAATTGGGCAGATTACAAGTTTATTGCTGCTACATTTAAGCGCACCGTGGCTAAAGCTAAGAAGACTATGACAAAAAACATTTCGACTTTCTTTCCAAACCTAGAAATAAGAAAGCGTTATTCCGATATATGAGATCGCGCAAAATTCTGCCGTCTCTAGCTAACTCTGATTATGACAGGTTATCGACGGAAGAAATGACTAATTCGTTGGAGACAATCGGAGAGGTCTAGCTAACAGATTTTCGTCGACTTTGACAATCAACTGGCAAAAGTCCTCTATAAAGACTGACTACGAAAAAGTGACATTGTCCGAAATGTCAAGCGTAATTAGAAACTTACCCTCTTCGGCTCCTGGTCCTGACGGTATAAAAGTTCCTATGATTAAAATTTTATTCCAGATATCACCCGGCGACGTCCTCACCCTTATAAACTATTCCTTAAGCAATGCCTGGATACCACATGACTGGAAAATAGCTAGAGTGATTCCCATATTAAAAAAACAAGGGTCAGGTTTAACATTGACAACATCAGACCAATCTCTCTAACATCTCACCTGATCAAATTATAGAGAGAGTTCTCAATAATAGAATAAAAGTTTGGATGGCTGACAAGCTAATATTGAAACCATTTCAAATAGGTTTTCGTAGCGAATGCTCAATTTGGTGTGCTCATGCCGACTTAGAGAGCCGAATACAGCTTGCCCGAAAAAGACGACAATACGCGGTACTAGTAACACTAGACATAGCTAAAGCTTATGATAGCGTTGAGCACTCAATTTTATTGAACTCGTTACACGAATGTGACTTTCCGCGATATATTGTTGATTGGTAGCAGAGTTTCTAAAATCGAGAGAATTTTATTGTGCAAAGGATGGATGTCACTCATCTAAATTCAAACAGCAACGTGGAGTACCTCAAGGGGCGGTCCTATCTCCGCTGTTATTCAATGTGTTGATGAGCTCAATTCCCATTGAACGAGATATCACTGTCTGTCATTTATGCAGACGACATTGCATTTTTCGTTGCAGACAGTGACATTTATTCTTTGCATCAAAAATTGCAAAAGTACATGTATTCTCTTGAAATTTGGCTGCATTCAATTTCATTGTCTCTAAACATCAGTAAAAGTGCGCTCCTGGTGTTCCCTATAGCAGATTCTATTCAAATTTCAGTACTTTATAATCAGGAACCGATTACACAAGTAGAGTCTATCAAATATTTGGGCATTATTTTATAACGAGAACTTAACTGGAGCCCTCACATAGACTATATCGTGGCAAAGCACAACGAGCATCAGGCTTATTGCGAAGGTTGAGCAACAGAAAATAGGGGTTACGTCGACACACCTTATTAATGATATATAAATGTACATGCGCCCAATACTAGAATTTGGGTGTATATTATTTTCGGGTGGCCCTACGTACAAAATTAAACCGTTAGTTCTATTAGAGCGAGAAGCGTTTACGTTTGTGTTTGCGACTCCCCAGGTATGTCGCTATTAATGTACTATATCAGGAAGCTCGCATACCAACTATTCTTTGCCGATTCCGTATCCTAACTGTACAAACATACTTGAAATTTTACGGCTTATCAGCGAGACGGTCTGCATATGCCTTTATTAGTGAACCCGGACGCCTTCTTCCTCGCTCACTGGCCACGCTTTCGTACTCCCCAGATTATTTTTGTACAAAGAAACTGGAAAGCATAAAGGTGGATATCAGATCGGTAATTGGAACCAAAGCATTAAATCACAATATTACGATAGAATGTGATGAAATTTTTCCCCCACTATCTAAGTTTCAATCTTCGAGTTACTTAAATGACAGGTTAGAAGATTACATAGCTCATGCGGAAATAAAGAACATAATAGCCACAGACGCTTCTGTGAATAAAGAAAGGCAGCAGTAGGTATCGTCTCAGATTACCTCGGTTGGTCATTCTCGGTAAGACTACCAGACTTCACTCCGGTTTTCGAAGCTGAGCTCTTGGCTATTATTTAGCGCTACGAAAACTTCCTTCAAACGAAGAGAGTGCAATGATAATTACTGATTCTCTTTC
This sequence comes from Rhipicephalus annulatus, assembly GCA_013436015.1. Taxonomy (NCBI): domain Eukaryota; kingdom Metazoa; phylum Arthropoda; class Arachnida; order Ixodida; family Ixodidae; genus Rhipicephalus; species Rhipicephalus annulatus. Next base: position 52,322 of record WOVY01010748.1, on the reverse strand, counting down.
GCTGTGTACTACTCTCACAGCTTCAGAACAATCAAGAGCTCTAGCGACATTACAAACATTAGTTCCACCTCATGTGAAGTTCCTGAAGTTAGTCTGGGTCCCGGGACACTGTGGCATACGGTTGAATGAAATGGCCGATTCACTATCTCGAGCCACACTTGATGGCCCTGCGATCTCGGTACTACCAGAATCGGAACACATAGTGTCGATCAGATATAGAAAATTGGCTATTTATACGGATATGATGGAAAATATTACTAAATATACGGACTATCAGCACCTTACATATCCCTGGAACCTCAGTGGAGTCAATCTAAAAGTTAGAAGTTATTTTAACCAAATTTCGATGTCGTGTCCCTCCATTAAACTTTTACTTGCACAGAGCTGGTCTGGCGATATCCCCCCTGTGTCCATTTTGTGAAGAAACGGAAACAATAGAGCATTACTTATAACATGTAAAAACTATTCATTAATTAGGAAAAGACTTTTAATTGTTCCGTTTCACGCAGTAGGATTAAATTTAACTGCAGATAATGTTCTAAGTTTCGGTGCCTTTAGCTTGGGACATTGCCACAGGAGCGTATTCGATGCTGTATGCAATTTCATTCGAGAATCAAAGCGCATGTCATAATAATGCCTGCTTAAATATATTTCTGACGACACTTGTCTAATTTTGAATGAAATTTGCATATTCATTGATTTGTGACCGGGTGAGATAAGCTCGATTGTCTGGTCTTACTCAAAATTTCTGTCTTACACTGTAGTATTACCTCACCTTTTCTCTTCTTGATTCAATCTTCAATTATTTGTTTAGTTTAATATTCTTTTCTAGTTATTATTCTTTTCTATTATATCATTAGGTTTTCATTTAGGATAAACCTTTAGTAGATCTCATATAGGCTACTTCTAGATTTCATGGCCAATCCCCCATAGTGGGTATGTGCCAGTGCGAAGGGGCAACAACAACAACAACAACAAACACCGTGTAATAAGCTTTTCGTACCAGAACTACCGATGTTATTAGTTTGGAATTATAGTGGTTTTTGTTGTTGTTGTCTGATAACTCAAAATAAAAATCAGTGCTTGCAAATCTTCATCATTTAAGTACTTCAAGTCGAAGTGAGCATCTTGTCCTTTCTTTTAGGCTAATCACCCACGCAACGCTGCTTAAAATCTCGTGGGCTCGAGCATGTGATGATTAATTTTTTGGAGACAGTCGCAGTTTCGGTTTTAATAAGTACCGAGTAAAGCGGCACACAGATTGGTTTTCACACAAAGCAGGGTACTTGAGCGCTTTCCGCACAACTCTTTTTCAAAGGGGGGTGGGGGATGCGGAGGACCCACCATTGTGAGTGACCGCCTCAAGATGCGCTGTCGAGGCAAGGACGTCAGTAAGTCTGCCCTTCTCTTTCCATTTGAAAAGGCCTGCTAAAGTAGAGAGCGCTCGCAAAGATCACGGCAGCCAACGCTATCTCGGGGCGCAGGTGGAAGTTGATTGTTTACATCAAAAACAAAGGCGCGTTTCGTGTGCGGGGGCGCGACCTGCACTTTAACAATAATTTTAAATGTGTCCTAGATAATAATATTTGTTGATACTTCGAAGATTACACGTGTTTGTATATATACAACATCTATCTCGCGAGTTATCTCGCCTTCAAACGTCTGTGTCGGGAATGTAACTTAGAAGTGTGGCAGCTTGGGCTAGTTGGTATGGCATGACGATAGTTATTGCGCGAGAACAAAACGACGACACAGAGACAAGAAGGACACGAAAGACACGAGCGCTCGTGTCTTTCGTGTCCTTCTTGTCTCTGTGTCGTCGTTTTGTTCTCGCGCAATAACTATCGTCTGTGTCGGTGCTCTTTTAGGCTGCGGGTAGGGGAATGGGGGGGGGGGGTCTTTGCGGCCGACTTGTCTACTGATATCAAAAACCGCTTTCGCGTGCAAATTTGGATCATGCCAACTTTTTGAAGGACGGGTGCAGCCATGACTCTCTGTTCTATGTGTATCTACGGCGTATAAATAGAGATCCGTCGGACGTGGTGCGCTCCATGGCAGATGGTACCGTCCAACTTTGTTCTAGTCCTGGGCCAGTAGTGCCACAATTGTGTAGGTCCGCGACGTCTGGAAATCCTGGGGCAGCGCGCGCTGCCTAGAGCACACGCGCAACCTCCATAGCCTCCAGAAGCTACCGGAATGGTTCGCTGTCCAGCAGGCTCTTATGCAGGGGACCGACGGTGCGGCGGAAAAACGCCGTGAGCACGTGATACGCTGCAGTGCCTCCCATTCACAAGGTCAGTATAGTCGAGCTAATCTCGAGTTACGGTGATTTATTATTATAGACAGACTCGGCTTTATAACGAGGAAAAAAGCAAGTTTTCAGTGCACATGAATACAATATGATATTCGGCCAAGCATTCAGTTGACGGATGTGAAATGAAAGAACTTAACATGAATGAATGAGTGATTGCCTTCTTCGGAATAAGAAATCAGTGAAGGCATCAATCATGTAATAAGATTTGGAGATATTGTCACGGGGTCGTGACGTTGCCGAGACAGAAGACTTTATGTTGGGATTCAACTGTTTATTTGGGCGAACCTGTGCCCGGTAAACGGAAAGTCTGATTACAGTAGCAGTCTTGCACAGATAGCAGTGAACTGTGCGTTGGCCGTCGATCAACTACTGACAACGGTGAAGTGCGTCGGCATTTATACTGTTGCCATAGGATGTTTTAGCGTTATCGCTGGCGGTGACGTAGGTTCCAGAATAATCTGTACAGTTCGCGGAGTGGGCAAGATCGTATCGAAATCATCCACTACAGTCCTGAAGCTTCTCGAAAACTGCAGGCGCGGTTTGCGCTGAGAATCGTGTAGTGTTTTGGGACGATAACAAAATTTGAGGAATGGAACGTGGCATTGCCCCCCTCTGAGAAAGGCATCGTCCCGATGCTTTTACGAAATATGACGATACAACAATAATGCAAGAAAGCACAATGAATAAATTAGAGATTTGTGGGGTTTAACGTCCCAAAACCACCATATGATTATGAGAGACGCCGTAGTGGAGGGCTCCGGAAATTTTGACCACCTGGGGTTCTTTAACGTGCACCCAAATCTGAGTACACGGGCCTACAACATTTCCGCCTCCATTGGAAATGCAGCCGCAGCAGCCGGAATTCGAACCCGCAACCTGCGGGTACAATGAATAAATTAATATACAGAAATAGTACAAAACTTAGTTTGTTAACGTGCATTAAACGGCTTGAGGCGCGCGACATGGACGACTTTAGGTCGCGATCGGCGTCGTTGAGAGTTCGTGATGCCATCGGGGACAACCTCGTAATCAATCGGGCCGAGACGTCGAACAATCCTGTACGGTCCGAAGTACTATCGCATAAGCTTTTCACCGAGTCCACGTCGGCGTATCGGCGTCCACACCCAACCACGTTCACCGGGCTGGTATTCCACGAAGCGTCGCCGAAGATTGTAACGGCGGCTGTCGGTCGTCTGTTGATTCTTGATACGGAGACACGCGAGCTGTCGGGCTTCTTCGGCGCGTTGAAGGTACTCACTCACATCGAGGTTTTCTTCATCGGTGACGTTAGGTAATATGGCATCGAGCGTCGTTGCTCGGCTCCTTTCGTAGACCAATTTGTATGGAGATATCTGCGTCGTCTCCGCCACCGCCGTGTTGTATGCGAAGTTCACGTACGGAAGAATGGCGTCCCACGTCTTGTGTTCGACATCGACGTACATTGCCAGCATGTCGGCGATCGTCTTGTTTAGCCGCTCGGTGAGGCTGTTGGTCTGTGGGTGGTACGCTGTCGTCCGGCGGTGGTTTGTCTGGCTGTATGCCAAGATCGCTTGAGTTAGGTCAGCAGTAAATGCTGTTCCTCTGTCGGTGATGAGGACCTCCGGGGCGCTGTGGCGTAGGACGATATTTTCGACGAAGAACTTAGCTACCTCGGATGCACTGCCTTTGGGCCGGGCTTTTGCCTCGGCGTAGCGGGTGAGGTAGTCGGTAGCTACCTCGATCCACTTGTTTCCGAAAGCCGACGTCGGGAACGGCCCCAGTAGGTCCATACCAATCTGCTGGAATGGTCGGCGAGGTGGTTCGATTGGCTACAGAAGTCCCGCTCGCCTTGTCGGTGGTGTCTTGCGTTGCTGGCAGTCCTGGTATGTCCTCACATAACAAGTGACGTCGGTGGTAAGACGTGGCCAGTAGTACCTTGTATCCTCGCGAGCGTGCAGGAAACACCGAGGTGCCCTGCCGTCGGATCGTCGTGCAGGCTCTGCAGGAGTTTGGTCGAAGAGATGAAGGCACCACAAGGAGGGACTTGGCTCGGAGCGGTGAAAAGTTTGTTTTCTTTTGGAGAAGACCGGCGCGCTGTCGTTCAGCGAAGTCGTCGGTAGTTATCGTTCCCAAGAAGTAGAGTCGTCATCTGGGTCGTCGGGTTGTGGTTGGTCGACAGGCGCAGGAGAGAGACAGTCGGCGTCGCAGTGTTTCTTGCCGGACTTGTAAACGACGGTAATGTCATATTCTTGAAGTCTCAGGCTCCATCGTGCGAGGCGACGTGAAAGGTCCTTCAAGGTAGCTAGCCAACACAAGGCGTGGTGGTCGCTCACAACTTTGAAGGGCCTGCCGTAGAGGTAGCGGCGAGATTTCTACGTACCCCAGATGATGGCGAGGCACTCCTTTTCTGTTATGCAATAATTGGCTTCTGCTTTGGATAGCGATCGGCTGGCGTAACTAAAAACCCTTTCAAGTCCGTCAGCCCTCTGCACAAGAACGGAGCCGAGACCTACGCTGCTTGCGTCAGTGTGTATTTCTGTCTCGGTGAATTCGTCGAAATGGGGAAGTAACGGAGGCGTCTGGAAACGATGTTTAAGCTCCTGGAAAGCGTGTTCCTGAGGCGTTTCCCACTTGAACTCCACGTCGGCCTTGGTAAGGTTAGTGAGTGAATCGGCGATGCGGGCGAAGTTTTTGACGAACCGCCATAATAGCCGCACAGGCCCAGGAATCGGCGCACCGCCTTCTTGTCAATGAGTGGCAGGAAGTCGGCGATGGCAGCTGTTTTCCGTGGATTGAGATGAACTCCAGACTTACTAATCACGTGCCCCAGGAACAAGAGCTCCTCGTATGCAAATCTCCACTTTTCTGGCTTCAGTGTGAGTCCGGACGTCTTGATGGCTTGAAGTACAGCTTCAAGGCGCCGAAGATGCTCGTAGAAACTCGAGGAAAACACGACGCCCTCATCCAAGTACACGAGGCAAAGTCTGCCACTTCAGTCCTGCCAGTACTGTATCCATAACGCGTTGAAAAGTTGCAGGCGCTGAGCAAAGACCGAAGGGCATCACCTTAAACTCGAAGAGGCCGTCCGGTGTTATAAACGCCGTCTTCTCGTGGTCTCTTTCGTCGACTTAGATTTGCCAATAGCCAGTCTTAAGGTTCATTGACAAAAAATACTTGGGGTTATGGAGCCGATCAAGTGCGCCGTCTATTCGTGGGAGAGGATACACGTCCTTTCTTGTGATTTTGTTCAGGCGGCGATAATCGACGCAGAAACGTAGGGTCCCATCCTTTTTCTTAGCCAACACTACGGGGACGCCCATGGACTCTTGGACGGCTGGATGATGTCATCCTGAAGCCTTTCATCAACTTGTCTCTTCATGGCCTCGCGTTCTCGCGTCGAAACCCTGTACGGACTCTGACGGAGTGGTCTGGCATTTTCTTCGGTTATGGTGCGATGTTTCGTGATTGGGGTCTGCCGAATTTTTGATGACGACGAAAAGCAATCTTCGTATTGCAGGAGCAGGGCCTTGAGCTGTTCTTGCTTATGGTTCAGAAGTCTGGGATTGACGTCGAAAGTTGTGGGTGGGGCTTGGTTCCTCTGATCAGGTTCCGCAGAATCGGCGAGGGTGAAAGCACTGGCGGCTTCCACAATTTCTTCGATGTATGCGACCGTCGTTCCTTTGCTCACATGCTTGTACTCATTGCTGAAATTCGTGAGCATAACCGTTGCTTTGCCTCCCCGCAGCTCTGCAATTGCTCTTGCGACGCAAATGTTTCGGGTGACCAACAGATGCTAACTGTCTTCAAAGACGCCTTCCAAGTCAGGTGATTTAGGAGCGCTGACTGAAATATTGACGCCAGAGCGAGGCGGAATGGTGACTTTTTCTTCCAGCACATTCAAGGAAGGGTTTCTTACGGCGTGCGCGGCGGTAGTGCTTCTTTTGTGGATAACGTTATCGACTTTGTTCTTAGGTTGATGACAGCACCATGGAGGCATAAGAAGTCCATACCAAGGGTGACCCTGTAGGATAAATACGGCCGTTAATGGTGACTCTCGCTGTGCAGATTCCTGCTGGCGTTATGACATGACCTCCGGCTGTGCAGATTTCGAAGCCTTCCCAAGCTGTCCTAACTTTCTTCAACTTCGCGGCGAACGACCCACTAATGACGGAATAGTCGGCTCCAGTATCGGCGAGAGTGGTCACAGTGTGGCCGTCGATAAGAACGTAGAGGTCGCTAGTTCACCGTCTCGCGTTGCAGTTAGGCCGTGGCGTCGGGTCACGGCTTGGTCGGCTTGTTCCGCTGCTTCTATGTTGCGTCGTCAGGTCACCTTCGGTGAGTGATGTTTCGTCGTCAAGACTTTGCCTGGTTGGCGTGGTGTTCGGAAAGCTCCGTCGCGGCGTCATCGTCGTCGGAGAATCTACGGTAGTTCGTCGCACAGCAACCGCATCTGCATCAGTTGCTGCCCTTAGTTTTCCGGATACAAGCTAGGTGACCGGCCCCGCGTTGGGCCAGAGTACTGCCGGTGGTGCGGTGACATGCGGCGGCTGGGTGACGGCGAACGGGAAGGACTTCGAGGTGCCTACCGGGTTCATGTGAGGTAGTCGGCGATGTCACGTGGCCGTTCCTCTGGCTGCGGACGTGGTGCATTGACGGCGAAGCCACGCAGTCCTATCTGTCGGTACTGGCAACGGCGGTATGTGTGCCCGGCCTCGCCGCAGTGGTAGCAGAGTGGGCGGTTGTCAGGTGCACGCCAAACGTCGGTTTTCCTCGGCGCACTGCGCTGGCCCGCTGGCCCGCTGGCGAACGGTAGGACGTCGGTGGTGGCGTCTGGCGACGGAAGTGCGATGGGGCGGCATTTTGGCGTGAACGGGGAGGAGCGTTGTGGCCCACTTCAGTGCCGTAGCTCATAGCTTCCGGCTCGGGCAGCGGTGCTTGGGGAATTCGAAGCGATTGTTGGACTTCTCGCACAATGTCAGCGATCGAATCCATTTGAGGCTGCGGCGAAGGCAACAGCTTGCGCAGCTCTTCCCGCATGATCGCTCGGGCAGTTTCACGCAGGGCTTCGGAGTCAATGGCTTGAGCAGCAGCGCAATCTGGAGTCAGGACGATTATACTGTCTGGTGCGCATGTCCAGGGTCTTTTCGATAGTGGTCGCTTCGGCTACAAATACTTGGACGATGTTCGGTGTATTCCTCATTAGTCCCGCGAAGACCTCCTGTTTGACCTCTCGCATGAGGAAACGAACTTTCTTCTCCTCAGGCATGTCTTTGTCAGCGTGATGGAAAAAGCGGGTCATCTCTTCTGTGAAAATGGCAACATTTTCATTTGGCAGCTGAACCCAGGTCTCTAGTAAGGCAGCGGCCCTCTCTTTGCAAGCTACACTCGCGAACGTTTGCAGGAATGCGCCGCAGAAGACATCCCACGTTCGGAGCGTGGACTCCCAATTCTCGAGCCAGGTCCTTGCGGTGTCTTCCACATAGAAGTACACATGACGGAGCTTTTCTTCATTGTCCCAGTGGTTGAGGGCGGCCACGTCGTATGTTTCTAGCCAGGTCTTCGGGTCTTCGAACGATGACCTATGGGAAGTTGGTGGTACCCTGGGTTGATGCATGACAATCGTGGGCTGGGACGCTGTGGTTGTCATTGTCGTTGTGGTCGAGGTCATGGCCTTGGTCTTCCGCGCCTTGTCTTGTAGAAGTCCGTACTCCGGTGGTAGACCTTGCTGTCGGCGGCTTGTTCGCTGCTCCTGGTTGGCGTCGGTGTCTTCTCCGCGACGTGGGCTGGGTTCACAGCTTGACGGGGGCGTCCGATACATGAACGAAGCAGCACCTCCACCAGATGTCATGGGGTCGTGACGTGGCCGAAGACAGGAGACATTATGTTGGGATTTAACTGTTTAATTTGGGCGAACCTGTGCCCGGTAAAGAAAAGTCTGATTACAATACAGTCTTGCATGGATAGCAGTGAACGGAGCGTCAGCCGCCTATCAAATACTGACAAGCGGCGAAGTGCATAGGCATTTATACTCTTGCCATCGGATGTTCTAGCGTTATCGCTGGTGGTGACGTAGGTTCCAGAATAATCTGTACAGTTCGCGGAGTGGGCAAGATCTTATCGAAATGATCTACTACAGTCCTTCAGCTTCTCGAAAAACTGCAGGCGCGGTTTGCGCTGAGAAATGTGTAGTGTATTGGGGCGATAACAAAACTTGAGAAACGGAACGTGGCAATATGGATGCCTTTAGTTCCGTGGCTGCAGCAAAGTTCACCTCAAGCAACGCGTTCAAAATTTTCGCACCTACATGCAGTATTACCTATTTGCATTAACTATAGCGGGAGGGAAGACGTAGACAGAAGAAAATGGAGCAAGTCAATATGTGGATAGCAAAATGGTGCGTCGTCTGTTACGATACCTCCAGTTTGATACCCCCGGTTCGAGGCATATCCCTTCACCGCTTCAACTTGCCTGCTGCGCTGTGTAAAAGAGGAGGAGACATGTGCGATTTTGCGATGCGTTTTAGCTGCTTATTTAGTGATTGTGTTCTGGAATTCTTTTGCGAATACGTGATATTTCACGCATTCAGAGAATGAAGCGAGAAGTGCAAATGGGCAAACACGAGGAACCGGTGAGAGGCAGGTTTCGAGCGCGTTTATGCTTTGAAACACGCAGTAATCTTCTGCAGAATCACTTAGCTAGTTTTGGTATTTTCGAGCACAAATTGTAATCACCTGAAAACCACTCACATATGAACCCAAGGTGACTATTCTCCATGTAGGTTGACTACATACTCTGCCTGATGAAGTATATTATGGGCAGAAACAGCGCACAAACTCACGGGACGAAGAGTAGAGAGACAAACAAGCGCTGACTCTCAACTGAAGAATTTATTGAAATATACAAGTTATCTGAACACATAAGATAAAAACGCACAAAACATGCGCAGAGGCCCGGCGAAGAATCGTGTCGACGTGATTAACAATTTTGTGCTACGGGTAACTGCGCAGGCACGGCATATTCCTTTCAAACAAACATGCTACTGATTAAGATTTCTTCTTTTTCATGTAAAGATATTGATGTCTGACTGAATGAAAGAATGCTTCCTCTAGTTCTCTTGTGATCTGATCGCTATGTTTGAAGATCCAAAATTAAACAAATTAACTATGGGTGGCCAGACGCCTTTAGTTGCTAACCATTGTAGAACTTCTGTTTATTACTCCAACTACAGCAGCCATCAAAGACTTCGCGACGTGACATTACAATGTTGTGTAGATTTAGGGTTGGCGTAGCCTTTACCAATTCGTACTCAGCCAAGTTGGACCACTCCCCTCCCCCTCCCTCTTTCCTCTGGCAGCGCCCTCGTAACATATGCCGATGGAGTGCCCACTTTCGTGAATGAATAACCTCACCATTTTTGACGAAAAATGAATCAAATTAAGCACCACATTTTGTCGCCACACGTACGACATTTTAGGTTGTAGAACAGTAATTGCGTTCAATCTGAAGCAGACGTATCCATGTTTATGTTATTTTATTCTTTTCTTGTTTTTCTATAAGTAGGACGTTAAGTACCACTGGGTTAGTAGAGGCTTCTTTAGAAGCATGAAATTATCGCGCTTTCACTTAGAGTTACACATTTGAACCCCTCAATAACGAAATCTCCCAAGAGCGACACTGTCGTGGCAACGAATAAGTCTGGCTATGATATTCAATGCATTTGCCCCCTCTTGATAGTGAAGAGATTTAAAAAACCCACCCCCGCAATGATGAGAGTTCTATGTAGTGATTCAAAACAAGTTTTTTTTTCAAACCCTTAGCTAGCTGGAAACAGGGAAGTTCCAAAGAGCCGGAGGCGGAAGCGGGTGTTTCTAGTGCAAACAGTGATGATCTAAAGACACTGCCTGATGCATGGGACGCGCCGCGCTTCGCTGTGTCGGTAAGCGATACCAGACGCTGTTGAACCGCACGACTTCTTGTGTGCTGACACCGACTTGATCGTGCGCGAAATATTCTGCGACGCCAAGATTTTTTCACTGCGGAGACACCCGCGACAAGTGTGGTCCCACAGGGGGGCAGATAGCCTTGGAACATATGCGTTGTTTAGACTATACTTGATCTTGTGGGGAAGTCCCCCCTCCCCCCTTTTCAAAAGGCGAGCAAGCGGATATTCTAGGGGGGGGGGGGGCTCTATTTCCCACTGACGCTGTCCCTGGATGACGGCACCCTGGCGACAGCATCATGGGCAGTGTGCACAGAGAGTGACGAATACAGTGGAGAAAGCAGCAAAACGAAATAAATGTGAGTGTGTTCGCGCAAAATTCTTGATGTTTTCGACTTTATTCGCACTTTCCTCGACGCCCACAACGACGACGAAGCCATGCAAAGCCTGCGAAGCTGCGAGGCTCAAGCCGTCAAGCTCCTTTAAAGCAACGTGAAGGAGTGCAAGATCAGCGGCTTCTTTAAATAAATTTTGGTTGTGTCGATGTAACTGGTGTGCGTTTCTTTATATTTTTGCGATTAAGAAATTCTCTTCAGAACGAGGGGTTCGCCTGTATTGCTTGCCGAAAGAAGCAGTAAGGAGTATGAAACATAAGTCTGCTTGTCGAACGAAAAGAAAGACTACGATATGCGTATTGGTGTTGCTGTATGTATAGTTTGCTGAAATCGCTGACAAGACGTAAACTGGCCTCAAGGACGACACCCTCATTTGCAGCGTACAAACTCTAGATAAACGTATATGCATACATTCGACATTAGATGATCGCTAAAACAACGTGGCATTTTATCCTTTCCACTCTATCGTAACAAGCGATTCTATTGGTGCTACGATTTTCGCATGCTCAAACTCAGTCCAGTCACATAAAAGAGATCGCACTGCGTATTTCGATGTTACACAGCAAGGATGCTTATCTCAGGTGACAATACAAGGGAATATGGATAGGGTAGGCAGACGATGCAGTTTAGAATTGCAATTCTAACCTGGTCTTGTAGATGTGACGTTGTCTAGATGCCTCTATAGAGAACTCGTAGTCATCATAAACGAGGGTTACACATTCCAGGTTGTCATAGTTCACGTTTGTGAAAAAAAAAGACGGCCGCATCCGACATCTTGCTCGCCTACTCTGTCTAGGTTTTTCGCTGAGGTGTGTCCTTCTGGTTCACGAACAGTACGTTAATCGTCTAGTACCATTTTCTGAACATTCACTTTAGCTTTTGATAAAGTTAGTGACACTTTTTTAAAATTAGAAAACTAAATTTTACTGTTAATTTTGCCGCCAATCTATGCGCGACTTATTTTTATTTTTTCCTTACAATCAATTGAAGTTTTTAAATAACCTATAAAACTTGCATAAATTGTTAGTTGAAAACCAAAAGATTTGCTTGCCTCTTTTCGATTTCGATTGCCTATTTTTAATATATAAATCTATCGTTAATAAACAGAAATGCGTTTGTTTAGTAGCGCCACTATGACGAAGTGGTGCACAATCATATCTTTAGCGCCGGCTGGAAAACCCACGCAGTTTGTACGTGCGCGTGTGTGAGCATGTCTAAAAGCGCACGTTAGCCGTCGGAGCAACGCCAGCCGCTGTGAAAGAGAGCAGTGACGGAGTGCAGTGCTTGAAAGTGCGCTGCCTCGCACTCAACATCGAATTCATTCTGGTTGAATCGTTGTTTGACGTAGCGTAAGAGGATAAGGGGCGCATTCTCACTATGTCCCTCGAAGAGCAATCGTCGGCGGAGCTTTCCAAAGGGTGAGTTTTCAACGCCAAACGAATGAATGGCAGTGCCTGTGTTGGTTGCGACACGAATCAGCCGTGGAGGTGTTTCTCTGGCGTTTACTGTTGACAGGCCTTCTTCTCAAGTACGATTAGCGAGAATACTTTTCCTTTTGTGTTCTTGTACGATTTCCCCTTGTTTTCCATTGATGGCGTTACGATCTCGCCTCGAAAGGGCCTCGTGTGATCGAGCTGTTCAAGGCCAGTTTCGTAACGTCATAGATACCAGGCTCCTCTTTCCGCCGAACTAAATGACTTGTCTTATTGCCTTCCACTTGAGGTCGAGCAGACTGTCTTAGTCACTGCCTGTTCAGATTTGCTTACTAGACTAGAGTCTCTTTCATTCACGGCAGTTTCACGTCGATTGTTGCGCATTAAGGATGAGGTTTGTTTTATTAGATTGTTCACTCCAATTTTGCGTGCTCGGGTGACTCTGACTTGTGTAGTTATCGGTAATAACTGGCAAAGGGGTTAAGGTGTGTTTCTGTCTCATGGCCAAGCTATGACATGGCTGTATTTTATTTGCCACACCAACACATTGAAACATTACGTATGGTTGATCATTCATCACATGTCAATTAGAGCTGATAGTTTCTTGGTGAATCGCATCACTTTTCTTATTTTGTGTGGCGTAGTACTCGTAAATTCTCGATGAATTCATGCGTACTACGTTGTGCGTGGTCCTGCAGAATTTAATGCCTGACTGTCCAAATGCATGAGTGTTGCGCCTGATTTCAACTTGAATTTGTCAACTCTTTGAACGTTTATTTTAGACGTGAAGCGGCAGCTCTATTTTTACTACCGTCCAGTAACTTTCGATCTTACAATGGAGGGTATGGTTTACTCAAATGCATACGCCACTAAACCAGCACAAACATTTTACTAAAAAAGAAAAGTCCCCCTAATGTGCTTGAACTGGACAGTTGTCGCAACATGCCTTCTTTCCTGTAGGTTTTCCAGTTTTTTTTCTTCGGCTTCTTCCCGTAAAATAAATTATCTCTTATTTGAGGTGACCTATCTTGGAAAGGCATTATAAAATATTACCAGAAACTAAAGGATAATTGTGACATAAAGCACTTGGAAATGGTGTGATGACTGTGTTAAGCATAAGCACATGCCTTTGCAGCTTAGTAAAATTTGTACTTTGTTGAAGTGACATGGTAAACCTAGTGTCAGACCTCTAGGAAAATTGTCACCCTCAGTGATACATTATGCTTGAGCAGTGAAGAACGTACGTGTGCTCATTATACTTGAGAGTCCCATTGTATGGGCATGTAGAAAAGATGGGGTCAGGGCTCAAAGTAGGCCTCCATGGTATTAAGATATAGTCACTAGCTCAGGTACACTGTTTCGTTAGCAGAAGCAGCATAGAAGCAAAAATGCATTTTATTGCAGCTCTTGTGCATCCAGGCTAGGATTTCTATAGCCTTACTTTTGAAACATGTTAAACTTATAATTTACATTGCTTCTTTCTTGCTATGAGCAAGTCTCATTTGGCCCCGAGGAGCCACAAATTTGTGTAATATAAGTAAAATTGTGTTTTGCAGGAGAGACCAACTCGTGTAGCCGCCAATGCTAAGTGCGACTTGGATACCTTGCTTATTTTTGGCCATTGAGGCTCGTATCTTTCATTTAACTAATTGCTTTGAAGTGGGTGGGTGGGTGTGAGAAACATTCATGTACACATGTTGGAAATATTATAAGAGAAAAGTGATTGAGCCTAGTCAATAAGTGACCCTTCTGCAATACTAAAAGGAGGGGCACTCCTACCCAGAGAGGAGATTCAATAAGTCAAAATAAACGAAAACAAAAGTTGGATAGTAGCACTGCCATGAAGTTCATACACGGGAGAGCTGTGCCATGAATTTTAATAGTGTGTGCTAGGCCGTAGAGTATGTTCATTTTCGAAAAGATACAAGAATATATTGTGAAAAAGCTTGATAGTGTAGCGAGTTTTGACCACTTATGAGCCGTAATGGCCCATGCATACATACGCAAAAGATAGTTCTTTCAATTTGTGGTGTCACGCTGTTCTTTTGCTACAAGGCTCTCCTTCTTTTCTGTTATTTTTCAGCTGTGTGTAGCTATATGGATACAAATAGAATAGACCATGCTGTTTCATTCAATTCACTATTCGATGTTGGTAAATACTTTTCTTTCAAAGTATATAAGGTAATAAAAGTGTCAGTCTTGAGGGAGACATGGGGGTAATGTGTAGAATTTCTCTTTTGGGCAGCTATGGCTGATGAAGAGAGGAATGTGTTCTTGAATTAACATATAAGCTAGTTCACACTCAATACTTTCCAGTTCTTCGTTAAGGATGGCTCGCTTTTAAGCAGATTATATATGTATTTGTTCTAACGAATGGTTTGGCCAGGCCTATCAAATGTTTGTGCGTTTAAAAGCAATGTAAGTGGCCGCACTATCACTTCAATATTAATTTTTTTTTCACTGTACACAACAGTGTATGTGCATCTGATAGCGTGCTACTCTTTTGTTTCATTACTTGAGATGATTTATAGGTTGTATATCTTATGATTGAAGCTAGTTCATCTCTTGACCCTTTTGCTTCCATTAATGACTATACAGTCACGAGACTTCGTACGGAAATGACCGTTGATGGCTGTACTCATCATTAACAAAAATTAGTTACACATGGAAACGGTGGAGACTAGATGTACCTTTAATTGTGTTTGTTGGCACCAGATGGCTACACTTGCTCATGTCCCATTTGTATCTAAGCTTTAGTTTTGTAGCCATCTTTCACTGTATTTTCATGTGCTAAAGCCACTTTTCAATTATATTTTTATGCAATTAGTGAAATAAAGCAACCCTACTGAATTGAAAGAATGGCTGCTTTGAAGCGTCATTTTTCTGCCTCTAAATCTGCTCAAAAAATCAAAATGTCACTTTCATCACTGCAATGCATGCAAGCATAAATGTTTTTTTGTTTATTCGATGGATGAACTTTACAGACTCTGTATTTTGTGTTGCTTCATAAATGATAAAATATTTAATTTGATAATTTTTGCTTTTTTTCTAATATTTGAACCAATTTAAAAATTGTGTTTGAGCACCAGAATTTTTTTTCGTCAGTCCATAGAATAAAATTTCAGATGTCTATTGCTTATTGGCTTAGGCTGTATTGGAGAAAGGCGCATGCATTATTGCTTGGTTATACCTATATGTATGGATGCTTTTCTATAATGTTGTGATAAATAAATTTTGGAATTGACATTCATGTATTGCTGATTGCTCTTTATGGCACTTACCAGTCATAGTGTCAGGTTCTTGTCATATTGGCGAAATTCTGAAATGCTGCTGCATGCTGTCCCTCGTAATTTTGCACCAGGCTTAGCATGTTATGTTCTTCGATTAGCTTCTTGTGGGTAGAGCTACTTTAGGTTTAACGCAATATATGTTGTAGAAGAAAGCACTGTTTTTGAAACACCTTTCAAAGTATGTGTGCTGTTGGTGAATTGTCTTCTTGTTTATATTTTTTTGAAAGGTGTATATGGGGGATTAACAACTAGGTGTGGAGGCATGCCTCCCCACAGCACTGTGGCATTGAAAGGTGTGCTGACATAGCCAGTTTCCTGGTGTCCACCTCAAGGCTTTACTACGATTGTTTAGTATGTAATTGTTAAATATTATAAAACTGTAAGATGTGTATTTGACAGCATGTTCCATGCTGTTTTTTTAATTATTGAAATTTTTTAAACCGAAGCCCAATTATTTCACATTGCCTCTTCTGTGGCCAATGTTCCATTAATTTCCATTTTAGTTTTGGCTGTGTATCATTGGAACCATTGTCGACATTGCAAGGAGTTTTTCAATGATAATACTTTGATTAAGTTCTACAAAATAGGGGCATTATATGTGCATGTAGTGTTTGCATGTTTGTATGTGTAACGACAGCTTGTGTGCATGGGGTGCACAGGTTGCGACTGCTGAAACACACATGCCTGCTGGCGGACACCTTGTTGAGCAGCTTGATTGACCTTGTTCCCAGTTGGATCTCTAGTTACATCCGATGGTGCCCCACTTCATCTGAGCACCTTGAAGATGCTGAGCGAAAGTTGTTGTCCTGTAAGTTAGTTAATTCTCCTGTGCCTTTGTAACAAATTTCTTTTCAAAGGACCCTAAAGTAAATTACTAAATCAGTTTAGACGGATAAGGAACACCAAATTTTTCTGAATTCGGTTGTTAAAGTATTGATATCAGAAGACATTGAACAAAGAATGGTGCTGGAGATAATATTTGGGCAAAAGAAAGCTTATCTTCAGCCCCTGAATGAAGACAAGTTTCCTTGTGAAAACATTGGCAAAGGAAAATAAAATGAAAAAAATTGAACCACGGGTTTTCTGATACGGGTGTCTTAAACTTACCTCAGCTAGTGGGTCACAGTCATGAAATTTAGTCTTGCGAGGACTGGGACAGTAAAAAAGAAAATTGCAGAAGAGAAACGTCCAAGGTTCCCTTGGACGTTGTCAGCTAACATCATTTGAGAGGTCTTTCCCGCACCTCATATATTAGCTATTTCTGAAGGTGTTTGTCATCTGGTCAGGTTTTGCAAAAACATACCAGTCTTGATATCCATCCAGGATGGCTGAAATCTAAGCACCATTCTAGAATAGTTTTTTTGTTTCACAGTTATGTTCTTAAACGTGGTGGCCTGCTGATGCGCATCACTAAAGAAGTGCTTGACCAGTCATGTCTGTGGAGTTCATGGACATATTTATTTAGAAAAGAAAAATATTTTGGAGGAGGACATTCATGTATGGACCAGGTGGCTAGCAAAAGTTTCAAGGGTCACGTGTTTGAAATCTCTAGTTTTAAACTTTGCCATGTTGTCACTTGCGTAAAAATATAATCGAACCTAGTTTTCAGTGAAATCGGTCTAAAAATTTTTCATTTTCACAGATTAACTTGGACAAGGCTAGGAGCATGTCATACTGGCACACTCGAATATGACACATAATACCATATCACTCTTCCTTTATTGCATACGTTGAAAACAAGGTGGATAGCTGTGGAAAATAAAGTTTAGCAAATTGTGATGTGCAATTGGCCTAATCAATTTAATCAGTAGCATGGGGAGCCTTGATGTCAAGTTCTTGTTGTTGCATTTGCAATAGTTTTTTGCTCTCCACCCATAGGGTGTGCCACATTTCTGTAAGGCCCGTCTGTGATGTTAAATTCGATCAAGTAGCACTGTTTGAGTGCTTTCAGGAAAAATCCAGATGTTGAGGTCATAGTCACTGCTTAATATGTGGCCAGCACTGGCTTGAAGATTTGGTTTTTTTCACAGTGGTAATGAAGATGAAGACGAAAGTATAGATTCAAGAAAAAAAGTTGGTTCAGCAAATACAGAGTTGTTGCATTAGAGACCTTAGTTTTAAGTATATAAAAGAAAATCCCCGTGTTGCTGAGCACAATATATCCAAGTAAACCATTTATGTTCTGTAGGTGCCCATAGAATGTGTTGTTTTGAACTGCCCACACATCCTAAAGATAACTACACTTATCTCCAGCCAGCATTTAAAGCAGTACCATTCATAATCAGAATCTCGTCTGCATCATGTTATAGCAGCACTGATAGGATGTTGCAGGCAAATGTAAGTGACATTAATAGACGTTATCTTTAGGCTTGTAGGGTTTCATAGAACATGTAGTGGTTTAAAAAACGGATGCAAACGAGCACTGTCTGCAAATTGGTTTTATTTCTTTTACACAACTGGATAAAAACAAACTACACTAAGACCGTGTGGCACGTATTTATTGTGACAGAGTGTCATTTGGTTATGCCATTCTGAAATTGCCTTCTTTATCATGCAAAGTTAGAAGTCTGGCTGATGTGGACACACACACACGCACACACACACACACACACACACACACACACACACACACTTGGTGAGCTTCTACAATATCATGATTTATGTGGTTGTTACATTTTGGTTATAGTTTGCCTATGATTTTCTTCTTTTTGTTTATGCATATGGAGTAAAGTGCATGCATCTGCTAGACCTCTATTAGCCAGACCTCTGATAAGAGAGTGCAATTTTTGAATGGTGTAACTAAATGACACCCTGTCACATGTATTTGCTATGTAATATTTTTTCAATTTTTTAATCAGATGTCTGAAAGAAATAAAAGCAATAGTCATTCAGTGTTTGTGTGTGTCTGTTCTTAATAAGCACCAGCCAAATGTATGGGTTACAACGCATCAGCGCATGGCATATAGAGTTCGTGCCATGTCTTCTCCTTATAGAAGTAGGGGACTGCTAGTGCTACTGTGTCAGAAATTTTTTTCCGAAGTTTCTGGTACCATTATGCAGTCCCACTGCCATGTGCCACTGTTGCTTAGTGGCTTGCTAGCACCATTGCGACACGTTCCTCTAGTGCAACAATTTTATTGGTGTTCAGATTCAAATAATGCACTGGCTGCTTTTTGGCAGTAAAATCAAAACATGTGATGCAATCAGTTCGTGCCAATGGTATTATGCTACACAAGAAGCAGTGACACTATCCACAATAATAGTCTACTTTCTGGTGGGAGTGCTGGCTGCTGCAGTAGGACATGAGTATACGTAGCTCTTCAGTAAATTATTGGCATTGTGATTACAGTAGGGAATGTTGTGCCCTCATTGATAGGAGAATCATGTTTGCATACATGTGTGCAGAATGATTACAGGTTGATGGCATACAATAAAACATTTTTATGCTGCTCTCTAGTCACATCCTGAATAATTTCAGGAAGTTGTTAAATTCATGAAGCACAAATTTACAAGGCTCAACACGGATTACTTGTGTAAGGATTATGGCTGAAATGATTTAATTGATTTAAAAAATATTTTACTTGACTACAAGTTCTCTAATGAAATTGTCAAGACACTAGTTCAGGAAGCAATAATTTGCAAAATGGCATTACTTAAAAGATGAAAATCATCATGTGCAACATAAAATTCAGCAAAAGCATGCCAAAATAGTCATTATAAAATGATTAACTGTGTTCCAACATGAGATGCAGGGCAGCCAACGCTCAGTCAAAAGTCGAGTCTGCATTTGTGGCTAGGTGAAGTTGTTTCATAAGAGGTGCCATTGCAATTGCACTGGTGTTCCGAGTCACTATCACAAGGTACTCGGCTGACCTGCAGGTCACGGAATCTAATATTGGCCGCGGTAGCTGCATTTCCGATGGAGGCGAAAATTCTTGAGGACCATGTGCCTAGATTTAGGTGCACGTTAAAGAACCCTATGTGGTCGAAATTTCCAGAGCCCTCCACTACGGCGTCTGTCATGATCATATATATGGTAGTTTCAGGATGTTAAACCGCAAGAATTATTAATATAATCAGTCACTATCATGACTAGAATCATTAGGAGCATAAAATTGTTCTGACAGCACTGGCATTGAAGTAAATTTGAAACCAGTTTGGCCGCCTCCACGCATACGTTTTTAAGAATAGTGCTAGTCTTGAACTTCGGCATTTCAGATTATACAATATGGAAAGTATAAGAAGTTGTGAAAATATGCGGTGATGTCAAGTAAACTACTGCACTGGAAGTAAACGAGCGCACGAATATTTTAGTAATAGAAGCCTATACATTTGGCATCAATACTCGCTACAGTGAAACGACAATCGCTGGTCGCGAGAGGAACTAAAGAACTGTCAAGTGCAAACTGTAAATTTTGCGTGAGAGGCTCCAAACTGTTGACAAGAAATGACAAAAAATTGAGAAGAGAGGGCCCATGACGTGCACATTTCCTCTTCACATGATAGCTTCATAGTTAACACAAAAATATGAAACTCTTATAGCTCCTTCATACAAAGAAATTATCATTGCATAAAAGAAACACAGTTGAACCACTTTGTAAGAGGCATGCTCCGGGCAGCAAGTCTTGTCTTTTATCTGAGATATGTCTTATAAATAAATAGGGTACCTTGTATGCACTTTCTTATCTACCTGTATTTTACTGTAGGCGCACTGGTGTTTGTTACCCATTTGTCTTTTACATTAGTGTCTCTTATTTTTAAGGGGTTCGACTGTATATGATACTTAAATAGTAGGTAAAGACATACCGATGTGCTTGAAAATTCACTGAGAATATACCTTAAGGGATAATTACCTATTAAAGTGCTTTATGAGGCGAGCTAGTATAAAAAAAAATTTTTGCAAGCACAGAGATGTAGACAGCAATGATTACAGTACTGCTCGCAATATGTGTTTATGTACTTAGGATGTTTAACGGATGAACCAGTTTCAGAAAAGACAGTGCTAACAGACAGCATGCACCCCGGGCAAACAAAACTATGCAGTTAATTTTTTGCCTACTATTTGCTGTGCATACCTGCATAGCTTGTGCTCCACTAACACCAGCAACCTGTCTACCGCATAGAAAACATCGCATTGTGCCTGTAACACATTCATTGACATAGGTGGCGATGCAAAGTTCAAGGCATAGGTATTGAACTGAGGCGAGGCCATAAGTGCTTTTTCTTTTCGTGCACGTTTGAAGAACTCTTTCTGAATAAATGAATTGCCTAGGTTTCATGTGCCCGTACCACGGAGCAAGAATATGCTTCCTGGCCCATACCACGATATTGTAACGAGCAAAACAAGACCTACAGCCAGGAGTTTATCTGAACCAGAGCAACGAAAATGTTCTCTTCTTCTTTATCTCAGCCCCAAAAGAGTATGAGCCACAGCGGCTCGTTCATTAATGGTGGCATGCATCATTATACACCCTCTCCCAAGAAGCATCGTCTCGATGCTGTACATGAAAGCAAAAAAAAAAACAAGACGAAAATTACTATGCAAGCAAAATGAATGGCGTAAGGCAGAATAACGTAGTCGGTTATGGAGTCGAAAGTCAAATGAGAAATAAGAAAAATAGGAAAGAAGGTAAGAAAAAAAATGAAAAAAAAAACGCGAAGTTACCAATAATGTCAGTCACTCCACTGATGATTTACAGCGTGAAAAACTATTGTTTGAGCCGTGAAACGTGAATGACTTCAGTTTGCGGGGGGGGCGACCAGAACGTCTCAAAGTGTCTTCTGGGAGAACCTCGTAACTAACGTCGCTGAGACGTCGTACGACCTTGTAAGGGCCGAAGTAGCGACGAAGAAGCTTTTCTGAACGGCCACACTGTCAGATAGGGGTCCACACCCAGACTTCATCAGCAGGCTTGAAAGTAACTTCACGGTGACAAAGATTGTAGCGGCGCACGTCTGCGGTTCGGTGATATTGAATACGGTGACGAGCAAGTTGATGGGCCTTTTCTACGCACTGAGCAAATTTGGCGGCATCCTTGTGGTATATTTCTATGTTGTCGGGCAGGAGCATGGGGTTGAGCATCGGCGTGACCTCGGGACCGTGGACTAAGCGAAAAGGTGTGAAACCGTTATTTTCTTGAACAGCAGTGTTATTCCTAGAATGACACTGCTGTTCAACTCCATTCCTTGAATGACCGGCCGAGAGCACACGCGCAATACGAGAAAACAGCCGGCAAATGTCGACATACGTATTCAAAGGCGTGCCGTGCATATACCAGTAGGCATCACCAGATGGCCACCTGCCGTGCGCAACTGGGGTCCTTGCCACGGTGTGGTAACCTTCTTGAGTTCAGATACTAGTGTGGCGCTCATAATGGAATAGTCGGCGCCGGTGTCGACGAGAATGTTGCTAGCATAATTGTCGATGAAGACGGCGATTTCGGCAGAAACGATCTTTCTGTCGTTGGAGAACACTGCAAAGCGGGAATAGTCCTTGTAGGGTTGTTGCGTCGAAGGAGAGTCTTTTACAGTTTGCCGGACTGTGACTTCATTCCCAGAAGTCGCCATTCCTAGTTTCCCCTGCGGAACTGGGGGACTTAGACCGGCGAGGCGATGGTGATCTCGACTGGTGGTGCTGAATAGTCGAAGGAGTTCGCTGGCCCGTGAGATAGGCTTCGATTTCGCGGGAGTGCTCATCGTAGCGTGGGAATCAAGCATAAGGGTGGAAGCCACGGAAACCTAGTTGCCGGTATTGACTGTTCCGGTATACGCAATCCGCTTCGCCGCAGTGATAGGAGAGTGGACGGTTATCCGAGGTGTGCCACTTGCTTGCCTTGCTGCCACTTTGTCTTTAGGCAGACGGCAGATAGGAGGGTGTGTTCGGAAACCTGGAGCCGAGAGGCGGGCTCGAAGCAGTGTCCTGGAACGGTTGCATAGCCTGGTACCTCGGCGGCATAGCAGGATCTGTAGCCGGTGGCGCAGGGGATCGCAATGCGACTGCGTATGTCAGGACTGGGGCCTCGGGAATCGGTGGTGCGATTGGGGCCAGGGGTGTGATGGCCTGCCGTACTTCTTGTCTGATTACATCCACGAGGGCTGGCACCGGTGGATGGGATCCCACAGCCTGAAGCTGTCCCAATTAGTCCCGAACGATACTTCGAATGAAGTCTGCGAGGGCCTGTGTCTCGCTGTCATAGCCGATAGAGCATGGGGTAGCCAAGATCTGGCGTTCGTATTGGGATGACTGCTGCTGGAGAGTACGTTCCACCGTGGTTGCCTCACTGATGAACTCGGCAACTGTCGGTGGTGGATTGTGCACGAGTACAGCGAAAAGCTGTTCTTTTTCTATGCGCATCAAATGCCGCACATTCTTTTCCTCCGGCATGGCAGGGACCGCGCGCCTGAAGAGCCGAAGCATGTCCTCGACAAACATGGATACTCGTTCGTTCGGCCGCTGGTTTCTGCAGGGTATGGCTTATTCAACCTTCTCGTTCCTCCTGGTGTTGCGATAGGTGTCACGGAGTTGTCAGCTAAGCTCTTGCCAGGTTGCAAACCTCGTGGTTCTCGTACCACGTCTTCGCAGAAACTTCTAAGTAGAAGTAAACTTTGTGCAGCTTGCGAACATCGTCTTATTTGTTGATACTGGCAACCCGATCAATGTGGTCGAGCCAGTCATCAACATCCTCGAAAATGTCTCCATGGAACGGCTTTGGCGTCTGTGGCACATGGAAAACATGCCCGTGAAGAGAACCATGGGCATCGCTGGTTTGCACTACTTGGCTTGTCATCTGGGTTGCCATCTTTCTGGGTGTCGATGCCAAGAGACCAAATTAGGGGGGTAACCCACGCAGGCGGCGGCTGATTCTTGCTCTGGGAGATGTAGCTGTCTCCAAGATGGCCAACAGAGCCGAAGTACACGTACCCAGCGTCTCCACCAATAATGTCATGAGCAAAACAAGACCTACAGCCAGGAATTCACCTAAACCAAAGCAACGAAAATGTTCTCTTCTTCTTCTCAGCCCAAAACGAGTATGAGCCACAGCGGCTCGTTCATCAATGGTGGCATGCCTCAATATGATAGAGCCAGATCGGATGCTAAAGGAGTTAGCTGTTGGCCTTAATTGCATAATTGCAAGTTTTTTCGTATCACATTTATGGTTTTGTCCTTGCAGCAAAACAGATTTTTTGGCCACTTTTCAAGTTTACTGCACCCCAAATAAAAACTGTTGAGAACAATTACTATGCATGTTTTCATTTGGAAATACAATGAGGTATTTGAGGCATGCATGTATGTATGCACAGCTGCAGACAGTTCTGCATATTTATTTATCTTTTTTTAAATATCTTCTTTGTTTTAGCTGCATCAACATACAGTGACTGATGACCCTTAATTTTGCAATTACTTCGTGTTGCGTTTTTTGTTAATTGCATTTTTTTCTTAAGTTCTTGTATCAGCGATATGAACCATAAAAAAGAAGATGATTGCCGCATAGCTCAAAATGCACAGGCTACAGGATATGCTTAGTAATACTAATAAATGAGTGCGGTACATGTTTCTTGTAATCACATGCAGCAGCTGCAGTGGTCTCAGTAGTGGGGCAAACTAACTATTAAGATGTAATGGTATATTGATCTTTGGGCAGCCAAAAGTTGTCGTTAGAAACAGTTATTCTCTGTAAATTATGGGCCTGCGATTTCTGACTTACAACTGTGGTTCTAGGCCTTATAGGGATTGGAATTTCATTCAAAAAAGTAAAATAACAGGTTCTAGAGCTGATGCTGGTGTCGTCTTGGTGTGTTTTTGTATGAACTACATCATAAGCTCTATGATGATGTGTTGTGAGCTGTTGTGCAGAGATTTTATTGAAGCCAAGTGCTTTTGATGTCATAAAAACTCTGAAGACGTAATACAATGAGTATGCCAACGCTCGTGTCATCACCCATTTTTCTTAGAATCGTGCCATCATTGTGAAAGAGGTCTTGTAAAAAAGAAAAGTCCCTGACTGACAGTGACACTCATTTTATTGTGTATGGGTTTGTTGTTTTTTGAAGATGTGAAGCTGCCCATTCGATCAACATACGTCACGATAGACTCAATCCTGGGCTGCAAGGGCAACCACCAAATAAGTACCCTTCAACTTGGCCCTGGCACCAAAGAAGCTGTAGAGGAGGAGCGTGTGCCACTTGTGCTTGTGCATGGCTTTGGTGCAGGAGTGGCTCTGTGGCTGCTCAACCTGGATTACCTTGCCCAAGACCGCACGACATACTGTTTTGATTTGCTGGGCTTTGGCCGCAGTTCACGACCACGTCTTTCAAGGGATTCTTTGGAGGCTGAATACCAGTTTGTGCAGAGTAAGAGTGCAACTTCTGAAAAAAAAAAAAAGAAAATAATTTTCCTGACGCTGGTTCAGACTTCACGCTTAATAATGAGAGTGCTGAAGTGTATTTCTTTAAAGGGTACTTGCTTGGGCGAGTTGGTAGCTATTCTTGTTACGTTATTGCGCACCGCTTAGTAGTGTACAGCTTGTGTACAGCCTATGTGCGTTTTAGTTATCTTCACATTCATTATTGGTTTAAATGACTGCTTATAGCTATGGGCCTTTAATGTGGTGGGATTCATCGAAACGAAATACAAGTGACAGGTGCAGAACTAGTGTATTCCAAGCACAACACATTTCAGCAATACATTCAGTAGAAGATAACGAGGCACTTGTAGTCTCAGAGATAAGAAATGTAATGTATGAGCCTGAGTGAATTAATGAAGAGTTTAGCTAAGCATAGTAGCATCTTCTTGCATTAAAACCTTTATGAAATATCAGAGCCGACCCTTGTAGCAATTCGCCTTTTTCACGATTCCATGGCACGTGTGCCCTTTCTCTAGTGGAAATGTCGCGAAATGTCTCCTGGTCTCTGGGGCCTTCACTCTAGCAATATCACGTCTTCTGGCTTCTATTGGAACCTTTACAAAACAGCACAGGGCCGCACTGGCAAATAAAGAAGGGGGATCGCATGTAATTAACCTTAGGTCCATGAATGTGGTTGCCATGAAGTGGTTCTACTTGTGTCAGCCACAATTAAGCATTGTGCCAGATGTCTGTGAGGTCTAGGATAAAGCAAGCACCATGGTTGCATATCGGTGCCCTAGATTTAACAAGAACAAAAATACGGAAACTGCGAAAAAAAAAAAGTGAACCGAAATAACATTTTGCACTTAAGTGCATTGAGGACAGCTTGCTTTTGGAACATTCCGTTTGTTCATAGGGATAGAGCAGTTCATAAATTAAAAGGTGCCTTGACATTTACTTTACATTGTGATTGAGTGAGTTTTCAGGAGGACTTGTGTTGTGCAATGTTTTCTTCAGTGGAAGTTGAGGCATCTTCTAGTTGGCTGACTAAGGCAATATGTGGTACTGAGCATGTGTGATGATAATGACTGTTAAAAAATAGTAATTTTTATTAAGTTTTTATTGCAAATATTTAATTGAGCAATTTTCTCACTGTAGGCATTGAAGAATGGCGAGCACAGGTCGGTCTCGACCGCTTTGTATTGCTGGGACACAGCATGGGTGGCTTTCTGGCTGCCTCGTATGCAATACGCTTTCCTGAGCGCGTGGCCCACCTTGTGCTTGCGGACCCATGGGGTTTCCCTGAGCGCAATACTCCCCGTTCGGCGCTGCAGCTGCCGAGTTGGGTCCGTGTGGTCTCCACCTTGCTTAGCCCTTTCAATCCATTGGCAGCTGTACGGATTGCAGGACCTTGGGGTTAGTCAGCAATTTCTTGACATCTCTGATTTCTTTTTTCCTTGTACCCTTACTGTGCATGCATTTGATCCTAGCGGGGAAGATGAGAAATATTTGAGAAACCCATAAAAGGGTTATCAAGAAATTCACATTGTTCTCTGATTAAGCACTGGTGCAAAGGACTATTCCTTGTGTCATGTGTCGCGTGTGTTACTCGGGTGGTTGTGTGAGTGTTTGTGC
The DNA here is from genome assembly GCA_013436015.1 of Rhipicephalus annulatus. Taxonomy (NCBI): domain Eukaryota; kingdom Metazoa; phylum Arthropoda; class Arachnida; order Ixodida; family Ixodidae; genus Rhipicephalus; species Rhipicephalus annulatus. The sequence continues at coordinate 25,993 of WOVY01010748.1, read as the reverse complement.
GAGTGTTTGCGAGAGTGAAGGTTGCGCTAAATATCTGACAATATGACTATTCTAGATTCTGTTTGTTTGCTTCAAGGAGCACTGACACATTTAGTTTTTTTTTTATTTGTCACAATAGGCACTTATCACGGCTGGAAGCCTCGTTTGCATGAGTACAGTTATTTATTTAGAGACGTTTTTAGAGCGCCCAGACTCAGTTTCAAAGAGCATCGAGCTAGGCAGGAGCAGTTCCAGGACCAGGTCAGCGCAGCTGGCTGCGTGACCACGCAAAACTGTGACGTAGCTGTCGCGCGCGATAGCCGCACTCACAGAAAGCACAGCCGGTACACGTGAAGCCGCAGGCACGGAGGAGGAAATCAAAGGTGTCTCAAGTCAAGGCGCGTGCCAGCAACCAGCCAAGACAAACTCGTAACCTAGGTTTGTTTACATTTCCCCTGCGTTGATGTCAGCACTGCGAGGAGCTTCGAATCTTGCTTAGTTGCGCGACGTGCACATTAGAAATTGATTTTCAATATGTCGTGGGCTATATTTGCTTTTTACATCTTGATGTCTTGTATGTCTCTATATAAAGCTATCTCGCTTATTACAGTAATGTCATGTTAACTTGAACTCGCATACCTTGAAAAATCGACTACCCTTTAAACCGGACTATAGGTCGAGTGGGAACATAGGTCTACCCCTCAAGTTCAGGTTACCGAAAAAGAAAAAAGAAAGGAAAACAACCCGAATTTGCCGAACTACATTTATTTGGGAATTGGGCGCACCACACCTCGATCGTCGGAGCTCCCCTCAACCACCATCGCAACTGTTCCTATTCGTCAGACGAAGCACCACTGTCTTCTGATGATGAGAGTTTGTCGCTGGCCGCCTGCCACAGTGCGTTGTCTTCCGTGCCATAGAGCGAGTTGCTGATGGAACATTTCTTAAAAGCATTTTCCACCATGGAATCTGGCAAGGAACGCCAGGCGAAAAGCACCCAGCCACAAACAGTCGCAAGCGGAGGCCTCTGTAGGCGGCCCGTCGTTGTCTTTGGGTTGTCGCCGGACATCCACTTTTTGTACTCCAGCCGCACTCGGTTCTTGAACGGCTTGTATAGCACAATGTCGATCGGTTGGAGGGTGGACGTCATACCACCTGGTATCACGGCGAGGTCCATTTTTCCACTGCCCAGTGCGCGTTTCAAAGCATCAGTTAAGTGACCACAAAACGCATCTAACACCAGCATGCTGCAAAAACGTAGCAGTGCACCTGGCTGACGGTTCCAGACTTCTCGTATCCATTCGAGCATCATGGCCTCGTCCATTTTTGTTGACGCAAAAGACAACACCGGGCGGGAACACTTCCTTCGGCGTTGTCTTATGTTTGAAAATGATGAAGGGCAAAAGCTTTCTATCATCTGCCATGGATGCCAACATGACAGTGAAGCGCAAGTGCTCGTTGCCAGTGGACAACAGCTTCATATCCTTGGCGCCACGCTGAATGATCATGGTCGATGAAGGCATGTCAAACCACATGGGGGTCTTATCGGCATTGTCAATCTGCCCCACCATGTAGTCGTTCTGCTCCCGAAGCCAGTTGACAAAGCCCTGAAAGTTTATGAGCTTGTCCTCGAACTCGTCTGAAAACTTCTGACAGATGGATGTGCGCCACCGGAAAGAAAATCCTTTGCGTTTCATGAACTGATGCACCCAAGAGTTTGGTGCACGAAAATCTTCTCTCGTGAGCCCAGCTTCTCGAGCGAGTTACACAGCTCTCTTGCGAATGGTATCTACGGTCACTGGCAGTGAGCACGCATGAACTTCTTATACAAAGTTCCCTAGCGTATTCTCGAGCTGCGGATGAACCACACTTTGCTCACGAAATGACATTTTCCGAGGACTGCACATCTGCAGCTTCCCTTTCTGCACCCGCCAATAGCGCACGCTTTTTTCTAATACACCAAAGCGACTCTGAGCAGCCATATTTTCATTCCCTTCTGCAAACTCTACAACCTCTAGTTTAAACACAGCTGAGTACTGCCTTCTCGTACCCCTACTCATATTCAGTGAACGAAAAAAAGACCACTAAAAATGAAACACAATGTCAAGCAGAGCGAGAACATAGAGCAGATTGGAGGCAAATGACGAACACAAAAACAGACAAGAGAGAAAAAAATAACCTGCTATTGGATTTGTTGCGAATATGGCTGTGTCCTGCTTCTCATGCACATGCAAGAGCCACATGTTGCCAGACAGCGGTGCACTGTCCGCTAGACACCACTATATAAGACGAGGGGCGACTTTAGCTCGTTGTTTTATTGAAAATATCTCTACTTATATTCCGGTTTATACAGTAAGTCAAAATTTTCCAAGGCACCAACATTTTCCTATATGTTCCATGTATATTTTTTTTTCTTTGTTTTAAAGTATTTTTGAGTCGTATTGCGCATAACTTGAAATTTTGTTGGAAGTAGAATGAAAATTCCGCTGCCAGACCTTTTCACATAATTTGCGCTATGCTGCCATGCCTGAAGTCCAGAAAATTTTTTTCGTTATTTAGCCGCACCTGCCACTACGTTGAGGCTTTCCGCGAACACGAAGTGCTTGAAGTCTCAGCCCAGCAACATATAAACTTTGTCGTGCAACCCTGTGGCACGTCATGCGACAAATGCGCTGAAGCAGGGAGGCCCTCTGCCCACACTTGGCGTAGTTTGTCTTGTTCGCTTTGTGCAGTGCAAATGATTTTCCCTGAGCTGAGATTTCCGTTCATCTGTGCAAACCATGGGGTATGAATATTTTGCTGACTGTGAGTGCAGTGCTCGTGATTTTCCCTGAGGTGTTATTTCCGTTCATCTGTGCAAACTGAGCGATACGGATTTTTCGCTGACTGTGAAGAATGGCAACTAAGCCTGAGTGTGGCAAGCATGGTGTCAAAGCAGTGCAAATCGCTAACGTTGGAAAAAAAGTTTGCCCTAATTAAGGAAGTGGAGAAAGGAGGCCGAATGAAATCGAGCATTGTACAGGAATTCGGCATACCTTTGTCTACACTTTCGACGATGCTGAAAAAAAAGCAGCAGGTGCTGGATGGATTTCAGCAGAGCTTCTCTAAGCGGAAGTGGGTTCGAGGGTTGAAGTTCCCAGACAGCGGTTGAAGTTCCCAGCGGCTTTTATGTATGGCTTCTAAATGCAGCTGAGTGCAGCGGTGGGAATATCGAGGGATGCGATACATCAAGCAGCTTGGAGTATGCCTTTCTAGACACGAGTATGATCGCAAAGCAGACAAGCATTAGGCAATTTTTTTCTGCTAAATAAAATGGCAGTGCGGCAAAACCCAGCCGTTCAAAGTCTCTTGTGATTTCTTCTGTCTTTTAAACCAGCACGAGAAAAAAAAGATTAGAAACTGCCGCTGAAGAGCAAGTAAGTAGTAGCGACTTTTCTGATAAGTGCCTATTTTACCTACCAGTTAGTACAACTTTGCTTATCTTCAAAATTCGTTTCTCTCGAAATTTTTCCTGTAAGACTGAGTTAATGAGGTATTACTGTATATCTCACCTTTGAATGTTGTGTCAGTGCTCCTTTCACTTTTCTTAAAGGGACCCTGCAACACTTTTCAGAGTTACCTGTTATGGTCTTATAATAGCTCATGATTGAAAAAAGGAAGTGCAAATGTAAGGGCTTGTTTTCTTTGTTAGACACAATAATAATGAGAGCTCCTTATAAAATCGGTTATATCAAAGGGAAGCCGGTCAAGTGGCCCGGTAGGAAAACCAAACTGGAAAGAATTAAACTATAATTATACTTTGAGGGGTAGTTATGTAAACATGTTAGAAACAATTTTTCAATAAGCTTAATAATCGATGACAGAATAGAGATAGGGCAATAATTAGATGCACTAAAACCTCGATATAATGAACTTTGGTTATAACGAACTATTGGTTATAACAAAGTGTATGAAAAATAGTCTAGCAATAGATGTGTTAGGAATACATTTTCATATAAAGTTTTCGGATATAACAAAGTTATTTTCGTCTAAGATGTGACTTTCTTATGATGAAGTATGAATGTACTTGAGATTTATCTTTTATTTATAGACTGGAATTAATTGAGCTTTTTCCAAAGATTAAGGAATTATACGGGTTTAAAAGACCAAGTAGATTGTGCAAAGCTTCAGAGACAGATCAATCAACAAGTTTTAAATGATAGGCAGAGATGTTATCATTACCAGGGCTAGTGTTCTGAAGATTCACTATTGTGGAATAGACTTCATCGGCTGACACTCGCATTTCCTTAAGATTCCCTTCGGGGAGGTGGGGGCAATTTTTTGAACGCTCTTCCTTGAACTCTTGTTGGACATTTTTTAAACCAAGCTTAGTTTGTCTCTGTTTGCATTTTACCTTTTGTACCTCAGCGTTTGCTGTATTTTTTCCTGTGACTTATCATAGACGTTGTGTGTCTTACTAGGTCGTCTCAGAGTCCATTTCTCCACACATGACACGCAAAACAAGCTTGGCGAACATAGTCCTGTTTGTTATCATTATAATGTATGATTACAACGATTAAGCAGAAAATAAAAATCTAGCGGGTTGTTTTTGTAAGCTTCATGATAGTAATTACTAAATGTGTTGTTTATATTAGACATATAAAACCATTGAACACTTGTAGAGACCAGTATTGCGAAACTTGTTTTGGTCATTTTTTTTTCTTTTGTCACTGCCTGTTTTCACTGTTGTTGCCTGTTTTCACTGCTTAATTAATAAGGGTGCTAGCTAACTCACCCATTTGCTGTCATTAATAGTAGTTGAAGTATTTGGAATAGCCACTGAAGCCAACTCTGAAAGTTTGCATTGAATTCAAGCCTGCACTTTTTTTTTTCGCTCTCTAGGTCCACGGTTAGTAGAAAAGATTAGACCAGATATTGGAAAGAAGTATGGACATGTGGTGGATGATAATCGGGCTGTTCCACACTACATATACCACTGCAATGCTCAAACACCTAGGTAAGATTTTGTTGTCATTGCATATTATTGCTTATATTGTCATGGCTTCATTCAAATTGTCATTATATTTTTCTTTGTGTAGAAAGAATCTTCCACAAGGTTTTTTTTTTGTGTGCGTGTGCGAGTGCGTGTGCCTGTGTGTGTGTGGGGGGGGGGGGGCGAAGGGCGAGTCGGCTTCTCTAGGCTGCATTATTGATTGATCATTTTTTTTCCCATCCTCTCTGGTGTGAAAATACTTTTTCATGAAAGACTGGATTTCAATATAGAGAAAGTTCAATATAAGGAAGTAAAGTACCAATATCACCTTCATTATAGGTTGTGATTTAACTGTTACAGTCACTTCCAGTTACATCCAAAAATGCCTTCTTTGGGTTCTCTCCATGCAGTGTACTGGGATGTCCATACATTTTAGAGCCAACTTGCTAATTCAAACTTCGCTTAATTACAACAATTTTATGGTCACCTTCAAGCGTGAATTGACAAACTTTTGCTGTATGAGCTTTAGGAGCTTCGTTTACTCGTGAGCTTAATCATATTAGCCACTCTACTTTGGCGTAAAATCATAAATTGAGTGTAGTTTGAGAAATGGTTGTAGCACCCTTAAGGACATGTAAATCTCTCAGCAAGGAGCAACATTTATACTTTCATATATTAAATCATCCACATGCATGCATGTGTAAACAAGTGCTGCTAGCTCTAATGACATGCTGTTAATTTGTAAAAGAGGTTGAGTCACGTTCAAGCATAAATTAACGAGCTTTTACTGTATAAGCTTTAGGAGCTTCATTTTCTCGTGAGCTTAATCATATTAACCACTCTAATTTCACATACAATTATAAATTGAGAGTATTTTGAGAAATGGTTGCAGTACCCTTAAAGACATGTAAATCTCAGCAAGGAGCAACATTTATACTTTCATATATTAAATCATCCACATGCATGCATGTGTAAACAAGTATGCACTGCTGCTAGCTCTAATGACATGCTGTTAATTTATAAAAGAGGTTGAGTCACCTTCAAGCATGAATTAATGAGTTTTTATTGTATGAGCTTTAGGAGCTTCGTTTTCTCGTGAGCTTAATCATATTAGCCACTCTACTTTCACGTACAATCATAAATTGAGAGTAGTTTGAGAAATCGTTGTAGCACCTTTAAGCACATGTAAATCTCAGCAAGGAGCAACATTTATACTATTATATATTAAACCACCCACATGCATACATGTGTACACAAGCATGCACTGCTGCTAGCTCTAATGAAATGCTGTTAATTTATAAAAGAAGTTGACAGTGTTCAGTGGCTTAATGCTTTAAAAGTCAGACTGTATTAGATCTTTATTGTTTTTTAATGACTTCTGCCTGCCAAAGTACTTTTCGGTGTACAGCTAATATAACATTGGGAAAGCAAAACTGGAGAGTAAATATGTGTGACTATGTTACCTAATTTGAAAAGGCTCCAGCTAGGAAAATACTTTGTGTAACAAGCTGCATAAGCAGTGATTCACATATTCTAGGAATTCTTTAGCATGTTGTTCTTGCATTCTGGGAATTGAGCTTTGTTCTAGTGCTGTCGTGGCTGCTCTGGTAGTCATTGCAGTTGTGCATGTGTTATCCCTCACTTCTTGCAGTTTTAAGTTAGAAGATTGCGTCACGGCAGAAAATGAAACAGCATAATCCCTTGGTATTCTGTGCGTGAAGGGAATTAGTTACATCCTATTTTTCATATTTGAGAGGCTTTTCTAACTAGCTCTTTTGCTACTTTTTGGACGTGCAGTGGAGAATCTGCTTTCAAGGCTATGATGACACAGTATGGTTGGGCCCGGCATCCTATGATTAGTCGCATTGGAGAGCTGCACCAAAGTGTGCCTATGACATTCATCTATGGCTCAAGGTTAGTGACATTTCAGTGGCAGTGGTAACTAAGTGGGCTATCATGCATTGATGTACAAAATGATTTTTGGGTATACCATGAGACTAGTACGAAATTGTGCTTATTATGCATACATATATTCACTGACCACCTGAACATTTGGGGAAATTATGTTTGTTTTTTATAAAGCTACTTATGTACAAAATGTTCTAAATATTTTATTACTTGTCACAGGGATGCTTTCTTGTTGGCTTCTATACAATAATCACCAGATGAAATTAGTTGGCATGTCTACTATATTGGATCTTTATTCGTGATTGAAAGGTGCCTCTAGCAGTGAGTACCAGAAGCACAGCTGGGGGCTCATTGTGGTTGTGGCAGGGCAGATACGAGCTAATGCTTTCTTTCAATGTGAGTGTGTGACTAGGTTAAGAATTCTCATGCTATTTGTGTGTGTTGATATTGCTCCTGTGATTTGTTTTGTCAGGATGTACAGTAATGTGTTATAGTTCATTCGTGGTTAAGACGTGGCTGGTTAATCAACCTGTACACTTAACTTGGTGAATCCTTCAAGGAATCCTTTTTTGCTGCATTGAACCGCCGTCATCACTATCATTGTATATTCAGTAGAAAAAGTGAAGCTATATTTGGGTTAAAACTACTGTAACCCGGCATGGATGTATGTAACACTTGAATTCATTTGAAGACGTTGAGAACTAGGTCTTCAACAATTATGTTGGGCATTAGCCGGTGGGTAATGACAATGGCTCATCCGCAAAATGTAATGTGTGTCGTTGGAGAACTGTTGTCAAGTGTACAATGTACACTAGTTGACTCATTCGGTATTAAACACAGATTTCGTGGTTTCTCAGCTTCGTATGATAACTTCAAGCACAACGAGAACTTGGGAATATTAACATGAGCCCCAAGTTTTTTTTTCTTTATGGCATTACATTGTACATGAAAATATAGGTTTATAGTGAGCATCAGTCAGGTCAGTGTGAGTGTGTGTCCTGCACATACAGCTTAAAAAATGGGGGATGGAGTAGAGAATCAAACAGAACAGAAGAGCTGAGTCTCCTGGAAATTGTCACCTGGCTGCTTGCCATTGCATTTTGCATGAGGAATTAACTAAAGATATATGCTGTCTCAAAATAATCATCATTACCAAGCACTAATGATGAGAAAAATCATCTTAAAGAAAAACATATAATTTCCGCATAGGTGGGCCTTTATATACCTTTAAGATGCGTTTTTTTCAAGATCCATTCTTGGGAAACCTTTTGAGTTTGAACATCATGTATTTAGTACTTATGATTGCTGGATGGAGATGACATTTTGCCCACAAATCGCTTAACATGTGAAGGGTGCAAGTATTTCCTTTAAAACTTGATATCACCAGTATAATTATTTTGACCCTAAAGTGAACAATTATTGTGCACTGAGGATCCTATTCATTCTCGCATTACAATATTTCTTGTGCATCAAAATGTCTTATACATGCTTTCTTAATACTTCTTTTCATTCTGAAGTTAGTTTGGAGCAATATGAGCCATTAATGGCTCAGAATCATAAAATTTTAGTGGCATAACAAGTTTGTCCCAAATGAACTATACTTTACACTTAGTCATGGACAAAAAAAACAAAAACTGTGTAATTTACTGTGAAACTAATAACATATTTGGAATCATCATGAGAGCCTATATGTACAGCTAAAATTTTATTGCCCTAGGCTACAGATTAAGGAAATTTTTTTTTTTTCAAATCACATTCACTCTTGATAAGCAGAATCAACACTGTTGTGAATGGGCAAGTTTTGAAATTGTCCTGCAGAAGTTGATGCAGCAGATTGCCAAGAAAGAGCAAGCAAAATCGAAAAAGTCTGGCGGGCCTTTTTTTTTCTATTACTGCATCCTATACGTCAGGGGTCAGCCACCTTTTGTAGTGAACGGCATGAGTTGCATGAAGCAGACACTACTGGAGCCGCACGGCTATTCGAGAGGGGGGGGGGCAAAGAGGTGCGAAACTAGAATAAAAATTACGCTTATTTCTAATGCCTATATAGTAAAGTTGTAAAGTTAAAAAGCAAGAACTTTCTTACAGAGCTAAGAGTGCTGCCACTGGCGCATATGACTTTAATTAGAAAGGGCGGCGCTACCATTCCTGTCATTCATGAAGTGTCAGCTGGCTGCATGTGAAAAAGGCTCATTATTGGCTGCTTATCCAAGGAAGCGAGCATTGCTTCAGCAGTTCAGAGTCTATGGTAATGTGGGATTGCTCCAGCAGCTCTGAGTCTATGACATTGCGTCAGCAGCTGATCTTATGAGGATAAAAGGATGACTCCCATTACAAGAATGAAGTTAGCTGCTGCGCTCGAAGCAGGTAAAAAATAAAAATAAAAAGAATCAACACTTGTGCAATCCTGCACTGCATGACCATGTCATGAGCCCTGCGTCATGAAGTCATTCACACATGTAAGAACACAGACCTTGCACGTGTGCCTGACGCTTGCATGTGTACATCTTTGTGCAGTTGTAGTTTTTGATTTTTATGCCCATTTTAAAATGCAGTGTCTGTTAGTGAAATGGTTCAGAACAGTGTCCAGTTCGTGCCTAACAGCAGCGCAGTTGCTCTGCTGGAGAACACTCAATAGCCTAGGCAGGTGTGTAAGTTGCATCCCACTCCATAGGCAGGTCTAGAGGGGCATTGCATGGGGAACAGTGGCCACCACTCAAAATGATGGAAAATTTGGCGTGATTATTGCCACTGCAGCTGTCTGTGGCATCTTGTTGGGGGCGTGAATATTATGCAGGGTAAAATATAATCGCATTATCATGAAGATATTAAAGGATTCAATCATTTTGTAAGTGTGATCATTACTTGGTTTGATACAGTAGATTGGATAGTCAAATAATCAAGTACCATGTGCAATAGGTAATTGCCCACTGTGAACGATTTCTTATTGCCTTGTTCTGGCTTCAGGTCATTTAATTATTATGGAACTTTCTGACAAAAATTGCTAACATATGGTGTGTTTCAATACTCACCGTAGATGTTTAAGCAGACAGCTAAGTGGACGGTGGCCATCTCTCATTTCAATTCTCACGTAGCCAGCAAAATAGACAGCTTTGAGAAGACGGCATTGTAGACAAAAGTGATGCAGGCTATCTTGCTGTTCAAACAAGATGGTGGCTCAGCGAATCGCTAGAGTAGCTCTGATCTCGCGGAAATAGTCGTCTGCACATGAGCAGACGCTTCTCCAGACGCTTAATGTGAGTGACGTTCGATTTTTCTTAGATTTCAACACAAAATAAGCTAAAGAAAATAAGTTACGTTCGTATGTCTTGCCTTTCTTTTATCTACACTAGGGGACGTCTTGTAGCATGAAAGCCGTTAAGGGGGGATCCCGGCTTTGGGATCGCGAAAAATGGCAAAAAAATCGATTTTTTGAAACTCAAGTTTTCAGTTACTGGAACCCTTTTTCTATCTGGTTCCAAAGTATCTACACTGAAAACTGCGCAGAAGTGCTTCGGAAAATTCGTTTCACCCTCCTAGGTAGCAAAACTTTTTCTGGAAATGGCGAGAAAATGGCGATTTTCAAAAAATTATAGCTTCGCGTTGCTTGGGCCGGGAGCCGGCTTCTTGGGCTCATCGGAAAGAGCATTTATCCGTGTTTAACTTTCCCGCCTCAGCTGGCTCCTTCCTTTCACAACAAGCGAGCAAAAAGCAAATGTTTGAAGGTCGTTTTGAGGCTTTTGATTGGCCGTGGCCGCCATGTTGCCTCAGCTCACCTCGCCATTGGCCCGATGCTCGCTCCGGGAGATCGCCGTCTGCTGCTTGTGCGTCGCGAAGACATGGCTCTCGAAAATCACCACTTCGTGACGTGTTCACGGCTTGATAATCACTTAAGATAAAACTACGCTTTAGTTACGAGCAGTAAGCGGATGTGCGATCAAGTTACTACGAGCGAGAGTGCGGTCTACGAGCGCCGCGCGTCATCGGAGTCGTCTTTAGCCCTAACTCTGCCGACAGCGAGACTGCGGGCAGGAACGACACGCTAGCGCATTCGTAGCGACGCGCTTCTTCGCAAGCAACGAAGCTGTAAGCGGCGGCACGATCTGATTACTATGAGTGGCCGCACCGGATGCACGATCAGATTACTACGAGCGGGCACGCGGTGGTCTACGTGTGCGACGCGTCATCGGAGTTGGCTTTAGGCCTAACTCCGCTGACAGCGAGACTGCGGGCAGGAACGACGCGCAAGCGCACTCTTGGCGACGTGCTTCTTCGCAAGGAATGTACCACATCACTCGCTAGCTCCTCTGAATCACGTACGGGCATTTTACGCATCAGCAGCGGACAACACAGTCAAGCTCGTCACCCCCCCCCCCCCCTTCACTGCCAAGGATCGCTCGAAACAGCGGCTAGCAGTTTCGCGCGCCATCATTCGAAAATGTGATGCCAATTTCGTGCCGATTTTTTGTCTTCGTAGTTACACATTTCGCGCATCGTCATTGAACACCGCCGACAAGTGCATTACGCGCCGGCTGCACTGTCCACGCGGCCACGCACCCCACCGTCATATGGAGTGCTGTCAATAAGCTTTTGTGATGCGATTCAGACGTGCTTGGAGCCGTGCTTGATATTGCCACGAACGTCTATGAATGTTCCGAGGTTAATGAATTGCTGTAGATTAGAGTTTCCGCGACCGGCTGTATGATGATGCGTTTCACAGCTAGAGCGGCGAAAGAGCATGTATGAATCAGGGGCACGAATTTTTATATGCCTGTTTCATGTCATTAATTATCCTGCTAGAAATTCCCAAGCCACCAGTCTTTTGCCCATAACTTTGTTATTTAGAAAGAAGGCATAGGCCGTCATGGTGTGATCCATTTTTCTGGTGCAATAAACCTCTCTCCAAATAAAGAAAAGTTCAGTTAATATTTGTAATTAAGTACCTAATTACGCTATTTATAACTTTAGTACAAAAAAGTATGTGTAATAATTTCAGTATATGGTTTTATTCAATTACAATCTTTTCTGTCATACCTATCACATCACTCCTTCATACAAAGAACTTGGTTTGAAATCCATACTTGTTCTTAGTAAATCATGAAAAGGAGTAAGTCATGAAAAGAAGTCAAATATCACAAGACAAACCTGAGATCACAATTTGTAGGTGTCTTAGAGATGTAAAATAAAGTTGAAACTTTAAACGCAGCTTTCTCAATACTGTATTTTTTTTACATTATGCTCAGCCCCTCCACATGATTCAATGAAGAAATAGTTTGTTTCTCGTAAAGTATTTGTGGTATCGCTTCAAAATTTTTATGGAAGCACTGTGAGGTCATTTTTAGTGTCTGTGCCAACTTTCATCATTATCCAACGAGAAACAAAAAAGTTCATTGAAAAAAAGCCTGTCGAAAACTTCGACAGGCTTTTTCTCACAAGTGTGTTTTGGACATTGTGCATTGCTCGTGGAAAGAGTAGCACGGGAATGACTGGACCGATTTTGATTCGTTTTTTTTTTTCTGAATCCCTGAACACTGCTTGTGGGTACAGCAATCTTCAATTTCTGTTTTATGGCCCTGTTATTTTTCTAGACGATGATTTGTCCGTGGCACTGTTTCTGACAATGTGTGTTGGCAGCCATGATGATCTCTAAAAAAAAAAGAGAACTTATTAAAAATTCTGAGAGTGCCATACCCTGTAGCTTTCTTTTGAGTAAAGATCAACACCATTCACAGCTTTCTGGCATGTTTTGTTGCAGCGCTAGGCTTTCCACGAGCAGACCATGTAATTGGATCGTGTAGCATTATGTAACTTGAGAACTACTGAAGCTATCATGATGAAACTGCATATTTCCCTATTCGAGACACTTATGAGTATGCATGCCAAATTTCATTGCTGTAGGTCAACAAATAAAAAAGTTTTTTTTCAATGCACTTCCCCCCTTAAAATGTGTTTGATTTCTGGGACAACATTAGCTCGATGCTGTCTTCTAAACTGTCAGCGTTAACTGGCTTACGATGCTGTCTAGGCTTGGAACACAGCCATAATATGCATTTTCAAATTTGTTTCAAATAATCTGAAAGGTTTGAAAACTGTTATTTGTAGGTTTGTGTGAATTTCAGGTTCAAAGCAAATTCGAAGCAAATAGTGATTTTAGTCAAATAATTCGAAATCGTATCCAAGTAGGATTTATGACACATTAGAATGGGTCCAAGAGAAGAAACACCAAAAACTAGTTTATTATGGGCGAACTTGTGCCCTGAAAATTATGTGCGAAAAAATGCAAGAGTCCGCTAGAGTGTTCCAAAACAAAAACTGTTCATCTGCCAACGTGCCTTCTTCTTCTTCGCAACCCCAACCCACACTGACTCGTGCCCGTGAACAAGAGGCATAAGTCGTGCGGCCACAAGCAGGAGTGCGCACAAGACAGGATACATTTTCTTCATAATATCGGATAGTGTAATTAGTCTCTGTGGCATTAGTCCCCCTTCGAAATACGCATCGTCCCGATGCGTGATGGGAGGAGGCAAACAAAAAAGGGAGCCCTTTCATTGCCCTCTCATAATACGGCTTCATACGAACGACGTGTAAGACTTCTGCGCTGTTTTGCCGCTTTGAACTGATGTGTCCATCGGCGATGACTTCGTAGTTTAGGTCACTAATTCGTCGCAGAACCTTATAGGGGCCAAAGTATCGACAAAGGAGCTTTACGGATAGGCCGCGGCGTCGGATTGGTGTCTATATCCATACTCGCTCGCCTGGGTTGTACTGAACTTTTCTGCGATGGAGGTTGTAGTAGCTTGCGTCCTTGCTTTGCTGTTGGTGTATTCGGTGTCGTGCTAACTGGCGTGCTTCTTCAGCCCATTGCAGAAAGTCGTCAACTTCACATGGCTCGTAATTGTCGTTGTCTACTGGCAACATGGCATCGCGTGTCGTATTGACAGTGCGACCGTAGATCAGCTGAAATGGTGTGACGCAGATGTCTCCTGCATGGCCGTATTTTAGGTGAAGGTTGCGTATGGAAAGATTTCGTCCCACAATTTATGCTTAATGTCAATATACATCGACACCATGTCAGTGATGGTGCGGTTCAGGCATTCTGTCTGCCCGTTGGTTTGGGGATGGTATGCAGTGGTCTTCTTATGACTGGTGTTAGTCATTGTCATTAAGGACTGCATCAAATCAGCCATTAACGCTGCTCCTCGATCGGTAATCACGACGAGTGGGGCTCCATGGCGAAGAACAATATTCTGAACGAAAAACTTCGCGACTTCGGTTGCCGTTCCTTGCTTAAGGCAGCTGGTTTCAGTATATCATGTCAAATAGTCAGTAGCAACTATTATCCACCTTTTTCCTGATGATGACATTGGAGATGGTCCGAAGAGCTCCATTCCAACCTGTTGAAATGGAGTCACAGGAGGCTCCATAGGCTGGAGAAGGCCGGCCGTCATGAGAGGTGGTGTTTTGCGCCTTTGACACTCGCGACATGTCTTGACGTAATGCTTCATGGATGCTAGCAACTTGGGCCAGTAATATTTGTGATGAATTTTTTTTTGGCAAATTTTCGACTCGCACCCAAGTGACCCGCAGACAGTTCATCATGACAGGCTTCTAAGACTTCATGCCTCATGGCTGATGGTACAATGAGTAAGAACTTCTCCTTGTTGTGTTCGAAATTCCTCTTTTAAAGTGCATTATCTCAGAGGTAGAATGAGGATAACCCTCTCTTAAATACGCGAGGAACTTGTTCGTCGTCCCCTTCGAGGTACTTTATTAATGGGAGCAGTTCCATGTCAGCCCGTTGATACTCTGCGATTTCGGAGGTTTTTATCACACAAAGGAGTGGGAAGTCCTCTTCTTATGAAAAAAGAGTCGAGTCGACTGGTGAACGTGATAAGCAGTCAGCATTATCATGATTTCTGCCAGACCTATATACGACTTTAATGTCATGTTCTTGGAGCCTTAGAGTCCATCTCGCAAGCCGTCCCGATGGGTCTTTTAAGCTCGCCAGCCTACAAAGTGAGTGGTGGTCGCTGACGGCATAAAACGGCCTGTCATAGAGGTATGGCCTGAACTTGCTGATCGCCCATATGACTGCCACACACTTTTTTTCGGTTGCAGAGTAGTTTCTTTCTGCTTTTGAGAGCGTGCGGCTAGCATATGCTATCACTTTCTCTTCTCTATTTTGCCATTGCACCTGGATCGCACCTAGGCCAAGATTGCTGGCATCTGTATGAACTTCCGTATCCGCAGTTTCGTCGAAGTTGGCCAGGATAGGTGGGACTTGCAAACGTTCCTTTAGTTCATTGAAAGCACTGTCTTGTTTTGTGCACCAAATAGATGGCACGTCATCTTTCGTGAGTCTTGTTAGAGGTTCGGCAATTTTTGCGAAATTTTTCACAAACCGCCTGTAATAAGCACACAAACCCAAATATCGGCGTACCTCCTTCTTGTCTTTTGGCTTGGGAAATAGCCCCACGGCCACAGTCTTGCCCGAGTCCAAGCCAACATTTTGAGCGCTGATTACATAACAGAGGAAACGAAGCTTCTCGAATCTAAACTGGCATTTTTTCAGTTTAATCGTCAAGCCGGCTGACTCCCCGCCGCGGTGGTCTAGTGGCTAATGCACTCGGCTGCTGACCCGTAGGTCGCGGGATCAGGTCCCGGCTGCGGCGGCTGCATTTCCGATGGAGGCGGAAATATTGTAGGCCCGTGTGCTCATATTTGGGTGCACGTTAAAGAATCTCAGGTGGTCGAAATTTCCGGAGCCTTCCACTACGGCGTCTCTCATAATCATATGGTTAAACCCCACAAATCAATCAAGCCGGCTGACTGGATAGCCTGAAGTACCGAACGTAGTTGCTCTACATGCTGTTCAAACGTTACTAAAAACACCACAATGTCGTCCAGGTAGACTAAGCACAGCTGCCATTTGAGGGCTGAAAGGACGCTGTCCATCATGCGCTGGAATGTTGGAGGCGCACAACAGAGGCCGAAGGGGAGTGCTTTAAACTCATATAGACCATCCGGGGTTACGAAAGCAGTCTTTTCACGGTCGCTTTCGTCCACTTCAGGGTAGACATCCCACTTGGTCACGCTGTTCAGCTTTCTGTAATGAACGCAGAACCTCAGCGTGTTGTCCTTTTTTCTCGCAAGGACTATAGGCGACGCCCACGGACTATTGGATGGCTGTATGACATCATGCTCCAGCATCTCTTTCACTTGGCTATTTATGATCTCTCGTTCCTTCGGTGATACTCTGTATGGATGTTGGTGTACCGGCCTTGTGGCTTCATCTGTTATTATTCGATGTTTAACAACCTGGGTCTGCCGTACTTTTGACGAGGTGGAGAAACATCCGGCGAAGTCTCTTATGAGGTCTTGAATGATTTTATTTTTGGCTGGTCATAGATTTTGGCTGATTGCAACTTTTGCTGCAACATCGGGCGCAGGTTCTGAAGTAGGTGGCCCTTGACACTATACCCCATAAGTCTGTCACTGTTTCAAAACCATGCAGGAAGGCGATAGCAGTGTCCTTTGCATCATGCTGAATTTCATTTCCGAAATTTTTTGAGCAATACATCGGCACATCCACCACGTAATTGAACAATGGCTCGAGCTACACAAATGCCTTTCTTAAACAGTAGTTCGATGTTTGCATCCGCTATAGCTTCAGAATCAACAAATGTTTCATTTCTTACACTGACTATTACGCTGCATCGTGGCAGCACGGTAACATCACAATCTATAACACGTAATGCAGTGTACTCTGGCTCATTTGTGTCTATGGCCAGTTTTGTCGAAAAGGAGACAATAGAATTCTGCAGATTGATTATAGCTCCATTTGCTTGTAGAAAATCCATTCCGGGTATTAAATCTCTAGAGCATTCCGGAAGTACGACAAAGTCAGCAATGTAAGTAGTGCCTTGAATTCCGATTCTTGCGGTACATCTTCCCAGAGGTGTAATGAGATGACCCCCAGCCGTGCGTATTTGGAATCCACTCCAAGGCATCAAAACTTTCATTAAATCCTTTGCGGCAGCGTAACTGACAACCGAATAATTAGCACCTGTGTCAACTAAAACTTTAAATTCACACCCGTATATGGTAACGCGTAAGTCTGAAGAAATTTTGTCTTTACCTAACCTAGTTGTAGTGTTCCGCTCGTCGTTGCTGCACTGGGACCTTGACGGAGGATCTTCAGTTGTTCGGACATCAGCAGCCTTGCCTTTATAGGTCACTGGCTACAGTTTTCCTGATGGGGACTGCTTGAACGTGGTGTTTTGAAGTTGAAGGTGGAGAAGGTGAACTCAATCGTCGAGGCCTTGGTGATTGATAGCTAGCAGGCACTAGTGATCTAGGCTGATGCTGGAAACCAGCAGTTGGAAACAAAGGGCCGGACAAGTAATTTTCGATTTCAACTGGTCTTTCGCCATTTCGAGGGTATGGCACGTTTAGAGAAAACCCACGGAGACCAACTCGTCGATATGGACACATTCTGTACAGGTGTCCAGCTTCGCCGCAGTGGAAGCAGAGCGGCGTCCTGTTGGGTGTGCCCCACACGTTACTTTTCCGTGGCCTCGAATTAGCTGGGTAGTTTCAGCCACGCGAAGCTGGTCAGTAGCCACTGGGAGCTGCAAACGAAGCAGTATGCACGGCGGGCTGGCGCACAGCATCGGCGTAAGTCGGTACGAGGCGTTCCTGCAATTGCTGTTCAAGTCGAACAGGATGCGCCACGGGTTCCCCTTGTAGAATGTCGTGGCGGACTTCATCTCTGATCAGGGTAGTAAGAGACGAAACTGTCGTTGTGACTTGGGGGGGCAGCAGCTTCAAGAGCTCTTTCTTCAGAATGGCTCCATTTCCCTCAATGCTTCGCTGCTGCTGCCCAGGTTTGCTGAGAGGACATCTGCAGGAACACTACTCGTATCATGATTGTAGGGACGGGAGCGCTGCTGTATTGCCCGCTCTATGGAGGTGGCTTCGGTGTGGAATTCAGCAACTGTACGAGGTCGGTTGCATACCAAACAGGCAAATAACTCCTGTTTGACACCTCACATCAAGTGACGCAGCTTTTTCTCTTCGGTCATGTTCGGGTCAGCGCGTTTGAAAAGGCGGGACATGTCCTCAATATACATGCCAACGCTTTTGTTCGTGCGCTGGTTCCTGGACTCAAGAGCATTCTCCGCCTTCTTCTGATGATCGGTGCTGGCATATGTAGCTACTATTTGTCATCTAAATTCTTCCCATGTTGGTATGAACGCTTCGTGGTTTTCATACTACGTCCTCGCTGCAATCTCCAATGCGAAGTACACGCGACGCAGTTTCCTTGCTTCATCCCAGCTGTTTGTCTTCGCAACCCACTCGAAGTGTTCTAACCAACCTTCTATATCTTCGAACGTGTCGCCGTGGAAGGGAAGGGCTCAGGTAAGCATGATGGGGACAGAATAAGTTCCTATGATGTCACCTGGCAAGCCATCGTTCCGTTGTTTGTGGACACTGCTTGCTTTGCTGGAGCACTGGGGAGGGGTGTGAATTCAGGCGACTCTCCTCGAAGGCGGCGGTTTGAACACTGGTGTACCATGTGGGAATTGAGGTGTGGGAATCGCCTTTGCCAACCTACAGCGGATACGGTGATCTGCTTACCACCAGAGATTACTTCGATTCTCTGTCCCGTTATCAGAGAGCAATGTGTTTGGATGATCAGGTGGTGCTCGAATGTGATGTTCCAGCTGCACTGACTGACACGGCGGCGAGATGGTATCAGCTTACTGGTTATCGTGCAGCAACTCTCGAGGAGTTTCGTGTGGGCTTTTTGCGCGAATTTCTACCCGCTGGCTATGAAAGTAGGATGCGGCGAGAGCTCGAGCTCTGTACACAAGCTCCTGACGAGTCTTTACTAGAGTATGTACGTGCGATGGATGAACTTATTTCTATCACTGAGCCCCGAGCCTCGAATGAGGAGCGCATCGAACGGGTGATACGGCAGGCACATCCAACTTTTTCGGCATACCTGCGTGGCGGCCGCTTCCGTGCTTTGGAGGATTTGGCCGCCAAGGCAAAACGCATTCAAGGCGACATTCTCCCCGCGCGTACCTGTCGCCCGCCGCCGCCAGCCAGCGATGCCCTTGAGCCGCGCTGCGCTTGGAGAGGGGCCATGACCCCTCCCCAACGGCAACAGCCTTTCGGTGCCGCTTTTGCGGCTGTGTGATGCGATGGTGATGCGACTGGTGCGCGTAATTGTGAATGATTGAAAAGTGCGCGAAATTAAAGGATGACCGAGTGCACGTGCTGGGTCGCCTGAACAACGACGACGCCGAGGACCGGTACACGTGAGAGCGTGGAGCGCAAGCATCCAACAAACAAGGGCCAATGGCCGATCACCACGGAGTTTTGAAAGGCCAATCGGGACGAGACAAGTGTGCCCCAGAGGAAGCCAATCCTGAAGGGCAAGAGAGCTAGTAGTTCGAGGCAGGCAGTGCAAGCGGAAGGTCGTCACCGGACCGGGCGCTGAAGATGAGCCGTTGGGTTCCGGACCCGAGCCTACAGGACTTCAACCGGCCGGGGTCTCCTGCTGTCGGGTTCCCGTTCCAAAGGACCGTGGCCATCCGGTCCTGAACTCCTTTCCAGGGCCTGCGGACTTTGGTTCCGGCAGGCGAGCTACAGCCGTCGGGCTCCGGGCCCGAGCTGTGCGCCCAGCTGCTTGACTAGGTCGACCCTAGTTCCCTGACGCGTCGCCACCAGCCTGCGTTCTCCCGTCTCCGACGTGTACACGCTCCTCAAGCCGAAACCATCACGATTTGGTAGGGCTTTCCGACGTGTCGCCAGCAGCCAGCGTTCCCTCGTCCTCGTCCAGCCCACGCACTGACGCCGGAGTCACGGCGTTCCGGTTTCTCATCACCGCCGAAAACCAACTTGTGGGTGAGACTGCACCGATACTCTTGCGCTACTCTCATCACTCAGCCCCTTTCGAGCGTTAGGTTTAGTTACTGACTTTGAACGTTCTTGTTGGGTGTTTACAGATGTGTTTCGTCATGTCCAGTCAACTGTTTATTAAGTGTTTTGTTTTGTGAGGAATTTTCGCCTTTTTTTTTCTTTTCAATTAAACTTTTTGTGTGTTTCTTGGAAACCGAACGGCTTTGTCCTTATTAACAAAACTCTCTGAGGCTCAGCCCAGGAGGAAAACAAATCAGCAACAAGAACCTTGCATCACAAACTGGCGTCCGCAGCGACAGGACAAAGCCGTTGGTTTGACACCTTCATTTATTTACGCGGTTGACATCATGTCGAATATGCGAGAGCTAATGGCCTTGGCGGATCGCATGGGAATTGATGGGGCGGATTTTAAAACATGGTACGAGGAGAAGGAGGCACGAGCACGAGAGGAACGGGCTGCGGAACGAGAAGCTCGAAAGGAACAGTTGGAACGGGAGACGCAGGCCAAGAAGGAGCAGCTTGAGCTCGAGACGCGCGAAAAAGAAAAACAGCTCGAACTGGAGACACGCGCAAAGAAGGAGCAGCTGGAATTAGAGAACCAAAACCTGCAACTGCGTCTTAGACTTGCCGAAGCTGAGAATAGCCGTGTAGAGACAAGAACTGTTGACTCAGCACCAGGCTCAGCACAAGAAAGGAGTGTTTCATGCAGCGTGAATCCTCATAATTTGATACCGGGATTTAATGAAAGCCGGGACGACTTGGACGCCTATTTAAAAAGGTTCGAGAGAGTCGCCATCGGTCAAGAATGGCCTAGGGACAAATGGGCCACAGCTTTAAGTTTATGTTTGAGCGGAGAAGCCTTAAAGGTGTTTGGAAGACTTTCGCCGGAGGATTCACTCGATTATGATAAAGCCAAGTTGGCGTTGCTCCAGCGTTTCCGTTTTACGGCCGAAGGGTATCGGGAAAAGTTCCGACAAAGCAAGCCACAGGACGGCGAAACAGGCAAGCAGTACGCAACTAGGCTACTGAGTTTTTTCGATCGTTGGGTCGAAATGTCGAGGACCGGAAAAGAATATTCGGCTCTTCGTAACTTGATAGTTACAGAACAGTTTTTAAGAAACTGTCATCACCGTTTGGCACTTTTCCTGCGAGAAAAGAACTTCAACAAGCTAGAGGACATGGCCGAGGCCTCAGATAACTTTTTAGAAGCTCAGAGGCAAGTCAACCTGTTAGTTTTCCGAGAAAAAGTGGAATCTAAAAGCAATACGGAAAAAGTGGTAGTTACTCGGAGAGAGGAGCAGTACGTTGCTTTGTATGTGGCAAAATGGGTCACAGGGCATCGGAGTGCCGATCAAGGCCAAAACAACCTTTCTGTGGATATTGTCAGAAGACGGGGCATGATTCCAAAACTTGCTCAAAGAAGAACGGTTCAGCCAACAAGACGTCATGTCTTTTGTCGCCAGAGGAGCACTCAACGGAAGTGAAGCTTTCACCGGACAAAGAAGAGGACATGGCGGGCGCCGTGAATACTCACCCGAAGTTTGCCACACACAAAATGCCCGTGTTACAGGGCAGAATCTTTGGCCGAACCGTCTCAGTGTTGCGGGATACGGGTAGCAATACGCTGGTGGTGCGTCGTTCTCTGGTACCCGATGAAGCCCTCATAGGTACTACCGCTACGCTATTCTTAGCCGATGGCAGTAGCATCACCGTTCCTGAGGCGGAGGTGGAAATTCATTCACCTTATTTTTCTGGTACATTTATTGTCAAATGCATGACAAACCCACTCTACGACCTTATCGTCGGAAATGTACCAGGTTCACGTGAAGTCCATGACCCCGATACCAAGTGGGAGGAAAGGATTCCGGTAAAAACCTACCCCAACTATATAGCGAGTGGAAAAGGAGCAGATAGAGAGGATGGTACCCTGAAGTCTTCAGTGGTTGGTATCAAAATCCGAGAGCAACGGTCAATCTCATCTGAAATCGATGTACCCACCTTGAAGACGACCCGAAAGGACCTTAGTGCCGCTCAAAAACAGGACAAGACCCTAGATTCTTGCAGGAGTAAAGTAGGTCAAGGGCTACAGGGAGGATCAAAGTCCTATTCGTTCGAGATAGAAAAGGGGCTGCTATACCGCTATTATCACCTACCATCTGGTAAGGTGATTCAACAAGTAGTAGTGCCCCAAAGATTGCGCAGCCAAGTGCTTACTTTGGCGCACGAAACCCTGATGTCGGGGCATCAAGGAATAAAAAGAACGATTGATCGTGTTCTACAATCATTTTACTGGCCAGGAGTTCAAGAGGCAGTGAGGAGATACGTGCGCTCTTGTGACGCATGCCAACGAACCTACCCCAAGAGCAGAGTTGGTAAGGCACCACTAGGTCGAATGCCTTTGATAGACACCCCATTCGAAAGAGTGGCAGTGGACATTATCGGGCCTTTAAAGCCAATATCACACATGGGTAATCGATATATACTAACACTAGTGGACTTCGCTACTAGATACCCAGATGCAATAGCCCTGCCATCCATCGATTCAGCCACAGTAGCCGAGGCACTGGTAGAGATGTTTTCTCGAATCGGGTTCCCGCGTGAGGTACTTTGTGATCAGGCATCATGCTTTACATCGGAGCTAATGAGAGAGGTCAATAACTTGTTGGCGATCAAGCATCTCAGCTCCACACCCTATCATCCCATGTGTAATGGCTTAGTGGAGAGATTTAATGGCACACTAAAGCAAATGTTGCGTAAATTGTGCCAAGAGGAACCCAAGACATGGGACCGACTATTAGCCCCACTCCTGTTTGCGTACCGGGAAGTCCCGCAAGCCAGCTTGGGATTTTCGCCTTTTGAGCTGATCTACGGTAGAAATGTTCGAGGACCTCTCAGTCTACTTAAAGAATTATGGACCGGAGACAATCAAAGCGAGGAAGTGAAGACAACATATGGGTATGTCCTGGATCTCAGAGATCGCCTAGAAAAAACATTGCAGTTGGCACAAGAAAACCTGTCACGAGCTAAAACAACGCAGAAGAAATACTATGACCGGGGAAGTCGGATGCGTCGGCTAAAGGTTGGAGACCGCGCCCTCGTACTACTTCCCACGACGGAAAACAAGCTTATGATGCATTGGAAAGGACCTTTCAGGGTCACAGGAAAGAAGGGTGACTCTGACTACTGGCTGGATATGGGACATACTACCAAGCTGTTCCATATAAACATGTTAAAACGCTACGAAGAGCGTCCTCCAGAAATATCACCCCAGTCCGCATCTTTCATTGTAGTGGAAGAGGAAGAGACAGACACGCCAGTGCCTACCTTTAAAGCTACTGAGGGCTTTGGTACTGAAGCTATCAAGCTTGGTCCTAACCTCAGGAATAGACAAAGGGAAGAAATTGACGAGCTCCTAGCCACCCATAAAGACGTCTTTTCCGAAGTCCCCGGCAAGACAAACTTGTTGGAGTGTCGTCTTAAACTGACCACGTCCGAGCCTATCAACACTCCACAATATCCGTTACCATTCGCAATGAAAGAGGTAGTTGAGAAAGAAGTCGGAGAAATGCTGCGACTCGGAGTGATTGAAAGGTCCGACTCACCTTACAACTCGCATTGGTGCTGGTGAAGAAGCCCGATAAGAGTTACCGTACTTGCATCGACTTCCGTCGCATCAATGATGTGTTGGTCTCCGACGCAGAAACCAATTCCGAGAACGGATGTATTGTTTACAGAGATCGGCACTAGAAAATTCTTCTCCAAGTTTGACCTTACGAAGGATACTGGCAGGTGCCCTTGGATAAAGAATCCCGGCTAAAAACGGCATTCTCCACCCAATCGGGACACTACCATTTCCTCTATATGCCATTCGGTATCAAAAAAGCGTCCGCAGTGTTTACCCGGCTAATGAGACGTCTCCTTCAGGGCATCCCGAACGTCGTTCATTATATCGATGATGTTCTCGTCGCTACGACAACCTGGGAGGAACACATGCAGACTCTGAGTGAACTGATGAATAGGATTCGAGAAGCAGGACTCAAAATTAAGCCCCAAAATCGGAGATTGGAATGACGTCGATTGTGTTCCTGGGTCATCGACTGGGAGATGGAACAATTCAGCCGGTAGAGGACACGATCATAAAATCGCCAAAGCCCCATTACCCACTACGAAGAAACAACTACGTTCGTTTCTTGGCTTGGCAGGATATTATCGTGATCTAATCCCTCACTACGCTGAGAAGGCACTGCCTCTGACAGAGATGACAAAGAAAAGGAGAGTAACAAGATCAATTGGAATAGTGAAGGGCAGACAGCCTTCGAAACACTAAAGCAGCTCTGGCGTCTGGACCTATTTTAAAGGCTCGGATCTCAAACGTGGATTTGTACTCCGCAGTGACGCCTCCGATTCTTGCATCGGTGCAGTCCTTATGCAAGAGCACGACGGTGTTTTACACCCGGTAAAATACGCCAGTCGTCAGCTACTGCCTCGAGAACAGAACTACTCAACAATCGAGCGGGAGTGTCTCGCTTGGTGTGGGCAGTGGAAAAGTTCCACATATTTTATATGGGACATATTTCACGGTTCAAACAGATCACCAACCGTTGCAGTACTTATCTCGAGCAAACACCCTCAACAGCAGAGTTCTGCGGTGGAGTTTAGTACTGCAAGAGTACAACTTTCACGTAGAACATATAAAGGGATCCGAGAATGTTGGAGCCGACTACATGAGTAGGTTGCAATGAATATGTTGTGTGTTTTATTACAGGGTTTGCTTGTGTGGTGGACTGTTGCTGGAGTTAATGACTGTATTTGTACTGTTCTTAGTTGCTGCCACAAACTTTTCTTATTGTTGTTGGTTGAATGTTACGTTCTGTGGACTCGGTGGTTTCGACGTGAGACATGTCAACGAAGAAGCAGTGTGGTGCCATAGGTGTGTTGTGATAGCTTGTGTGGTGCGCATCGAACGACAGTTTTTCAACCGGAAAACTTCTTCGAAAGGGGGCCATTGTGATGCGATGGTGATGCGACTGGTGCGCGTAATTGTGAATGATTGAAAAGTGCGCGAAATTAAAGGATGACCGAGTGCACGTGCTGGGTCGCCTGAACAACGACGACGCCGAGGACCGGTACACGTGAGAGCGGGAGCGCAAGCATCCACAAACAAGGGCCAATGGCCGATCACCACGGAGTTTTGAAAGGCCAATCGGGACGAGACAAGTGTGCCCCAGAGGAAGCCAATCCTGAAGGGCAAGAGAGCTAGTAGTTCGAGGCAGGCAGTGCAAGCGGAAGGTCGTCACCGGACCGGGCGCTGAAGATGAGCCGTTGGGTTCCGGACCCGAGCCTACAGGACTTCAACAACCGCCGGGGTCTCCTGCTGTCGGGTTCCCGTTCAAAGGACCGTGGCCATCCGGTCCTGAACTCCTTCCAGGGCCTGCGGACTTTGGTTCCGGCAGGCGAGCTACAGCCGTCGGGCTCCGGCCCGAGCTGTGCGCCCAGCTGCTGCTGACTAGGTCGACCCTAGTTCCCTGACGCGTCGCCACCAGCCTGCGTTCTTCCCCGTCTCCCACGTGTACACGCTCCTCAAGCCGAAACCATCACGATTTGGTAGGGCTTCCGACGTGTCGCCAGCAGCCAGCGTTCCCTCGTCCTCGTCCAGCCCACGCACTGACGCCGGAGTCACGCGTTCCGGTTTCTCATCACCGCCGAAAACCAACTTGTGGGTGAGACTGCACCGATACTCTTGCGCTACTCTCATCACTCAGCCCCTTTCGAGCGTTAGGTTTAGTTACTGACTTTGAACGTTCTTTGGGTGTTTACAGATGTTTTTCGTCATGTCCAGTCAACTGTTTATTAAGTGTTTTGTTTTGTGAGGAATTTTCGCCTTTTTTTGTTCTTTCAATTAAACTTTTTGTGTGTTTCTTGGAAACCGAACGGCTTTGTCCTTATTAACAAAACTCTCTGAGCTCAGCCCAGGAGGAAACAAATCAGCAACAAGAACCTTGCATCACAGGCTGCAACCAGTGTTTGTGAGAGTTAAGCGATCGCGCTCTTGCTCTCTTTACGCATGAAAGGCGGGTAGTTTTCTGTTTGCTTGCTCCACCTGTAACCTCCACACAGGAACGCTTTCCGACCCAACGTAATGTGGGAGGTGAGGCTCGCAGAAACGTATCCTGCGATAATGTAGCGAACCGATCACGACAGCTA